>JAWWES010000042.1:5033036-5049805 GCA_035583135.1 Lophotriccus pileatus
CTGGCCCCTGGCCTGATTTATCTGGATTTGTAAGTCTGGCAGGGTGGGGACAATCTCTTGATCTGTGCCCATGCCAGTAACTGTCACAAGAACACCAATCTCATGCCAGGTCCTGGCACTGTCACAGCAGAAAAAAAACACATTTAAACTGTTGCAATTTCCCTTCTCACTATTTCCACTCTTCCCACATTGGTCTGTCTTTGGCTTAAAACTGAATTTGGTCAGTCAACACACTCTGAAATATGGCTGTTGAAGAGAAATTGTCTTGTTGTGTATTTACAGAACTCACCTCAAGCATCACGAGTAGTAGGTGATGGAAATGAATACCAATCAAAGACAACTCAATATCAATCTAATGATGCATTAACAGAGGGAAAAAAATAAAAAAAAGACATGAAAACCTCACTCTGCATCTTGCAAAATCTAAGCTCAATTATTAAATTCCTCACAGTAATTACCACTGAATTCCAGGTTATTTTCTCCCTTTGACTCCTAGGGCTGCATGATGCTATTGCATGAGGCAAGTGTTGAGAGGGGGATTAAGTAGCCATTGTGGATCCAAGTGATACTAATTAGGTTGGTTATGTCAAAAACGATTTAAAGGCAAAAAGAAAAAGCCTTAAATAATCCAATATTTACAGTGTGACAATTCTTTCCGTTGGGAGATTGCTCCTCCAGAATTTACCGCCATCAACTGTAATTCCTTTCTCAGTCACCCTGCTGGAATTTTGCCCAATCCCTGCTGTCTGCTTTGGCACCTGACGGTCCCTGCTGTCCCTCCCCTTCTGCAGTCACCCCCTCCACACCCACCCTCGGCACCCTGCGGGAGGCTCTGCGGGAAGGGGTGCCCAGCCGGGCGACTGCCAAGGGCATCCCAGTGGGCAACTCCAACTGGAGCAGCTCCACCTGTGCTGATTAGCAACAAATTAAGTAAAATCTCTCAGCTTGACTCTTGAAGCCACCAAAATCAGGCCTCAGACAACGACTGTGCCAAGATCGTCTCTCACTGTGCTGACTGATGCTATTTTTTTTGATCTTTCTCTGCTCCCTGTCTGGGTTTTTGCCTTCTCTGCAGTCTGTAAGCCCTTCTAGAGAGCTGTTTCTCTGTGGTCTGTGCTTAGACAGTCTGGGCAAATCACATTCAGGCTGAAGACTGGCACTTCTAGCTGCTATCATAAAGTATTAACGCGCCTACTTCTCATTGAGCATAATTTTTTAATGATATTTAACAGGCACTGGCTGGGTGTGTTTGCCAATTTAAAGGCTGGCAGCAATGCTATTTAGCATGTGGTTTACTTTAAATGGTACATGCAGTTGACTTGAAATGGTAGGCAGATTTTTGGCTTCTAAGCCTTGTTTTACCATACAAATAACCAAACAGTGGTTTAAGAGGATTCATTGCCAGGCAATGCAGAGATTTATATTTTTTTCCCCCACAATGTGTGTGACAAAGGCTGTGTTCTTAGTGCTGCAGAGCAGCCCCCCAGCAAGTTTTTGTTAGCAGTTACTGGATCTCAGACACTGAAAGCTTTTTCAGTCATGAGGACTGAGTTTTGAGCTTTTCTCACTCAGTTTTTCGCTGTTTTGGTGTGAAATTGAAAGAGGGAGCACGAGACAGAAAGAGAATCCCATGTAGGGGAAAAGCAAGAGTGTCAAAGTGTCTTTCAATCAAAAATATTACACTAATGAATGAGACAACGAAGAAATGGATGATGAAACTGAATAGTGACATTAAAGAATCAACTGAAAGTGTGAATCTGAAATCCTGGGTGTCTGTCGCCCATGTCAAGCGTTGTTCTTTCAGCCACTGATTCAAATGAACCCTGTAAATTGAAATGTTCATTTAGAATAGGGTGTTCATAAAAGCCTTTGAGAGTTTCACAGTTTGGGCTATAATTACTTTTTTAGCACAATTCTTGGTTACAGTGACTAGCTCTCGAACAAGGAGTGATTATCCACAGTTGCACTGGTTTCATTACAAGCTCATTGGGGAAGGCCTTATGCTGTAGGGTGTCAATGGAACATGGGCTAATAAATAAAAATGGGATGATTGATTAAAAGCCAACAAGAGCCTAAGTACTCCAGATGATTCATTGTGCTGAAAAATCTCCTGATCTGTAGACAAAAGAGACAAAGGCTTGCAGGATTAAAGAGGCAGTCCATGGCAGAGAGGGAAAAGGACCCAGAAGCCGGTGGCTTAGTCACTGATCTCATGATCAGAAACTGTGACATTATTATTAATAAAAAATAACTGGAAAAGTGGCTGTCACATGGACAAAACAGAGCTGAGTGTAGGTCCCTGCCTAACCAAGTAGTTGCATCTATACATGAGCTAAAGCAATAAAATAAGTAAGGATTAAACAGGTCAATTGAAGGAACAAGTCTTAATGCAAATCACATGTTAAATGACTTCTTTCTTACTCACTCTATTTTTTAAATGCCTAATGCCAGAAACTTGCCTCATATTTCTTCATTTCTTTTGGTTCTAAACCACAATAAAATTGCCAACACATCAAGGCAAGGATGGACCGAGAACAATTCCTGCAGAGAGCCAAAGTGGTATTGATCTAGTCCTTATCTATAGTGTTATCCAAAGCAGAGATCTTCTCATTTAGGAATGATTTTCTTGACCGCACTAGAGCATCTTAGTTCCCATTATTCATCTAGTTTCTCTGTGGAATTAATGGAGAGCACTACATAGGTGTTTTTCTAGGTGAGATGATTCATGCTCTGGAGGTGTGAATAATTCTTCCTTGACTAAAGAGGGAGCTTAAACAATTTTAAAAGATAATTTATTTTTACATCATTAAAAGTAAAGGAAATTAATTTTACTGTTAATGATTGACTTCAATGCAGTCAAAAATAGGTTCCCATCAAAAGAGAACACGAGAGAGAGGCTCAGTCAGGTCAGTCTTGATGGCAGGATAATTTCATTAGCCTCTGTGACAACAAAACACTTCTTTTGCCCTGAGTTCACACTGTGGTCTTACCCTTTGAAAATGTTCAGAAGTCCACGTCTTGACAGAGATCATGAGACAGGTTGATTGCCAAAAGCTGTCCTGCACTGTAGATTTACTCACACAATAAAAATGGAAATGGGAACCCACTTTATGCCTTTGTGCCACTCAAAGCTGTTGGGATGTGTTATAAGCTCTGACCTGCACTTACAATTACAGTTACCATCACTCCTTGGGAATGAGACCTGAAGTTATAAATACATCCACTTCCATGAGATATTAGGAACTACTTCAAAGAATTCACTTTCAGAAAGAAATGACGTATTAATTAAAGCCTAAAAATTAAAAACAAGTCCCAGAGGTAAGTCTACTTTGAGCAGACATTCATGCAGGCGAGTGCAAACCTCCAACACTAATGCAGAGAAAGAGACAGTGATAGAAGAGTTTCTTCAGCCCCAATATATCGAGCAGAAAGTCTTGTGCTCCAGTGTTGCTCTCAAGTCTCCTCGTAGTGAACCCGAGAAAAAGACCAACAGCTTAAAAAGGTGGGGGAAGGCAAGAATAGCTCATCCAAATGTTGAAATAATTTGTAAAATAATTGTCTAAATGCCTGTATTTATTCAATTTTATTACATTAAGGGGTCTCCACCAGCAGGCTGAGGTTCTCAATTAGACTTACTTTAATATGGAGAGAGAGAATCTTTCATGTGCCTTCACATGCATTAGGATACAACCCAAGTTTCCAAGGAGAGTGCAAAGTGCCATTCTTCAATTTCCAGGCTAATTTCCCAAAGCAAACTTTCGAAGGGCATAAAATATTTGGTCTGTGTTACCCTTACAGCTTTACATGGAATCCTTTAAAATTGTAAAGAAATCATTTCCACCAAATGAAAGGTTTTATGAGAAAATTTCCTTTTAAATAAGGGGGGGGGGGGGTTTATACATATTAGAATGGTACAACCTAGACACTCTATTAAATTATTTGATGTGATTTAAAATACGTGTAATGCTGTTTTCATCCGAATTCCACAGAAATTTTCTGCAAAAGCATAGCTGCAAGACAGGAGAGGAAGAAAGAACTAAATTTCTATCTCCTTGCTTCTAGCTTACCAGCCTCCAACTGGAACAGGCAGCATTTGCAAATATATCTGGGCTCATTTATTTTCTCCAGATTTTTTCAGTGTATTGTAGTATTTCATTTTCACTTGTGCAACAAAGAAAAAGAACCCATAAAAAGATGATAGGAGAGAGTTCTGTGTGAGTCTTTGAAGTAATGCTGATAATACATTCCCGAGAAACTGAATTGCCATTTGCATAATTAAATTGGCCAGAACTATCTGACTGTCCAGCTTGCTGGAGTGCAGCTTCTCCGAAATGCAGCCTCCACACCCAGGAGACACTGCTGGGTTACACAGGTGAACTGCTGGGAGAACTGTTGCTCCTACATCTTGGTACTCACAAAACATGCAAAACTTACTCCTGTAAGTGCTGATTTCCACATAAATGCAGTTTTTAGGGGACTTGGCGTCTGACTGAAGAGAAGGAAACTTCTTTCAAGTGGGTCACTGTTGATCTCTCCACCCCTAAATTTGCGTAGGGAAGAAAAGTGGTGCAGTGGAACGATGCCTTTCCAAACCTGCAGCCAGAACTCAGCCATGGAAGATGTGCTGAGGGCAGGAAGGGAAAGGTGTCGAGGGACAAGTTGCCTTCCTTCCTGAGACACTCCAATATTTCTGTCTGCAGAGCAAAGCCAAGCCTGTGCCATATCAGCATTAGCAGCTGGTGTCTAGCCAGCTCATTTTCAGTTCCCTTCAGTGAGTTAGTTATGCATAAAGCTCTCCTAGTTGTTAGTCAACACAGGGGAATTAAAATAAGTCCCTGCTGCTGGAAAACATGACTGTGGCTGGCTGAGTCCTCCGGGACACTGAAGTGCCTCCTGAAAGACCCGGAGCACACTGAGCTTCCCCGAAGGTACCAGTGCCTGCAGGCTGATCTGGAGCTCTCAGTGACTGTGTCAGTGAGAAAATGTCATCACTGGGGAGTCAACATGAGGCCTCAATCCAAATTAGGGTTCCTGTGGAATGACACTGTGCTTTTAAGTTCAGGGAACAAACACAGAGCTTAATGCTGATAACCCCTGATAAAACAAAACAAAATAAACCCCCCAAAATATCAAAACCCCAGCCTGTATTTGCAACAAATCATATGGCAGGAATCTGTCAGATGTGCTCTGCTTGACCATAATCAAAAGGTGACCCATTTTGCCTGAATATCCTTCTAACATTGAATCCATTTATCAGAGACAATTTTCTGTGAATAATAAAGGATGATGAACCACCTAAAGAAAAGTCGGACCATCTGTCTGCCTCCTTAGTCATTAACATTCACCTTCAGTATATGCTTGGCTTGTTTTATAACTACTTGAGTGACAGGAGAATTAGTTCATTCCATGGTTTGTTTTTTTTTTTTCCTTTCCTTTAGACTTCATTTTTTTTCTACCCTCTATGCATACATTTGTTAAACAGAAGGTGGGGGTGGAATATGTGAAGTCTAAACTAATTTGAGAAAGCAGCATTGCTTCTGCTTGCAGATGTCATGGTGTTTGCATTTTACATATTCATTGAAATCATTCTCCTTTCCTGGGGTAATGAAAATGCATTTTTAGGCTGCTTTTAAGTCCCAGGTGGACCCTGAAGTTGTAACCATTCCCAGGTTTTCCCTGCTGCTGAGGGACTCCTCCTCCAAATGTCTCTGTACATCAATGGCTGTGCATCTGCCTGGTTTCTGGGCTTTTGTGTTCTGATCTTACATGTCTCACAACTGCTTCTCATAAATCAAGAGTGGCCACCACAGAGGTTCAAGAACTCACCATGGACTGTCCAACGTGATAAAATAGAGCAAAATAAAGGGAGTCAAGAATTTTGACCAGAATTTGCACGGTCTAATCTGGAGGTTGGAATGTTACCATGTAGAAGGGATTCACCACTTCAGAAATTTACAGTTAAAAACCCCAAAAACAAAACAAAAATAAAACAACCAGCCAAACAAACAAAACAAAAACAAAAATTCAATCAAACAAAAAACCCAAACCCAAAAACAAAACAGAAAAAAACCCTAAATTCTACTTAACTTTCCAGATTAATTTTGTGCCTCAAAGACTTTAAAATAACAAGCTCAGCAGAATTTTGTGGGATGTTAAGGACTGAAAAAGATGAATGGTGACTAGAAATGGGTTCTGAGTACTCAGGTGTTTTTAATATTTTTTGCAGAAGTTCTGAACTGAAGTATTTCTTCGAAATTGCAGCTGCTAACCTTTCATCTGTGTGTCCAGTGCAAAATGAAGTATGGACAAGAAATATACTCAAAAGAGCAACCTTAAATACATTTTCAGTTAAAGGCATAATGAAAGTGGTAAATAATTACAGGGCAGTTTGAAGTCTACTGAATTCAACAGCTGAGCTTTGAGAAGTTACTCTGCAATGACACAGCCAAGATGTTTCCATACCTCCTTCTAATTAATTCTCTTCTCCCATTTGCTGTTAAGTTTAGAAATTTTTCACTCTTATATTAAGTGATGTTTCTAAGTCCACTTTGTGAGATAAAACTCTTCAAAGAATTCACTTCCTCTAGAAATGAGATTATTTATAGCTTAGAGTAAGGATTCTGATACAAGAAGGGTGATTCAACATGAAAATGTAGTAGTTCTTTTTTGAGTGGTGTTCCACTGTCTGTCCACAACTTATTAAAAGCATTTATATTGAAATTTAGAATTCCTAAAATTAAGTTCTTCTATTAGTTTATTGTGCTAATTAAAGAATGAGCTAATTAGTTAAAAATTCCCGCAAGAGAACTGCTTACAGTCAACAATACTTTTTTTTCCTTCAACTGACCTAAAACTCTGCTGTGGAGAAGCTGCTCAAATGGATTCACAGTGGCTCCAGAACTGCTTCCATCTCTTCAGGGGTGAAAAAAAAAGGAGAAGAGATGGAATTTGAGGCTCAGATAAAAAAGGAGATGACACAAAACCAGCCAACCAGGCCCTGTCAGCTGATAAGATGCTCTTAATCCACGGCAGGTAAGGGGTGTCACTTTGGGCTCAGATTTAGTCTGGTGTGCACAAACCACTTAAGACAAACTTCCCTGACTTAAGTAGAGCTCATCTGGCTGGAATTTGGGAGGGCTGGGGGAATGGTGTCTGTATGTTTTGTATCAAACTTTATCTTGCTTGGTGACAGCCCAGTCCCAAAAAACATGCTCAGCAATATGCTGGGGGGAAAACTATTGAGAAGTACCCACATATTCATTTTTAACGTGCAGGTGGAGTTGGTTTTATCTGTATGAGAATGAATAAATTCATCACAGAGCAAACAGGTGACATGGCATTGGTATAAACTCTCACTGGAGATTGACTTAAAAAGTACGAATAATAGGAATGGATAAGTAAATAATCAAAAAAATTAAATACTTTTGCAACTGCTGACAGCAAGAAAAATTACCCTGTCAGTGAGGAAAGAACTGATCCAGACTCTGGTGATTTTAGTACAACTCTGCAGTACAGCTACCTTCCTGTGGCTCAGCCTGCCTTTCCTTATCAAATAGTGGGAAGCAGTCAAATTAAATCAAGTAGTCAGAAATCAATGAAATCAAATAATTGAGCCATCGTATTCTTTACTGGCAATTAATAATTATGTGTCATTTATCTGAGTTAAAGTGGGAAATTTGTAGAGAATGAAAGGAAGCAGCTTTTTCCCCCTTTCAAAAACGCCCATTGCTTGTACCTTTTAAGTCTTCTGCATTCAAGGCACTGGGCTTAGCAGGTGTAAAGAGAATTTATGTCATTGTTGCAGAAACAGGGAGGGCAGAGCCGTGGAAGGAAGCCAGGGTGTCCAACCACAGCTCTGGAAGTCACCAGAGGCCAGTGGGTCCTGCCTGAAGAAGACACAGTCCACCCCCAAGCAGTCCTGCTGAGGGAGGAAGGCAGAGCCAGGATCTATTTTGGGTTGCTCTGGTTTGCCCCTTTCCAAAGGCTGCAAATCCTTCCTGTGCCCCTGTCTGTTCATGGGGATGTTCAGGATGATTCCCATCCTTCAGGGTGCTGGAATGGAAACAGATTCATCCACTTGTGTTACCCCACCAACACGTGATGCTGAATGTTTTATGTGTTCTGTTGCAATTAGACCCACTCCTGAAAGACAGGAATGTCAAGCCTACAAACATCCCATTAGCAGAGAGCAGGGCTGTGTCTAAAGTGAAGGATTGCACGCACAGCCTTTGAGGAATCAGGGGCTGACACTCTGTTCCCTCAGTCTGTGCCTTCAGCTGGAAAATGCATGTTTCAGAACCTCAGAAAGTATTTGATTTTTCCTCAAACTCCTTCAGATGAAGCATCATAAAAAACATATAAAAATATACATTAAAAAAAAAAGGTTTCCACATGAATTTTAAAGTGGACTTAAATAAAGTATTAAAGAAATCCCAAGTAAAAATACCACATTTCATAACTAAACATTTGATATGAAGTAAGGGTGGGCTGTTCCAACAGGAGAATACAAAGGAAAAATTACCAAGAATTGCTTTTCTGCTCCGTTAATTTCCTTTAAAAGAAGGTACTGAACTTAAACCAAAACAGAGATTCACACAGTGTTATTGGAAACCTTTTGTTGGTGTTTCCTTCTTGGTTTAAAAAGAATCAACATCTATGACAAGTGCCAGACAAAAAGTCCCAAGTATATGAAAGTTTGAAAGGAATTTATAATCTAGCTGAGATCTCTTTGTAGGTGGGAAGCTGTTTGATAACTATATCCACCATGTTCTTATAGCTAATTTTCCTGAGTGGCTGTAAAATAGATTCATATGGATTCAGGGACAATCCACCAACTAATTCAGGTATTTCAAATGCACCTCGTCAGAACTCTCTGTTCTCTATTTTAACATCATTTTTTCAAGTGAGAAGGTTTTGGTGAAATCTCCTCTACTTAGAAGCGTGGCATAAAAGAGAGGAAAGAGAAGAGAGGCAAGGAAACACAGCCCAGATTTTTGGCCATTTCTCTGCAACTCTTCCCTGGTCCACGCTCAGCCATCATCAGCTTTGTCTTGGTCCACAGCTCTTTAACAGGTGTTAAGGTTGACAGGCAGAATTCTGGGTTTCTTTGCACAGAAATTTTTTCTCATGGAAAAAAAAAGGGGGATTATAATTTATTCAGTTATACTCCAGTTAATCCAGAGGACCTACTGCAGCACCACCTTGGACAGACTTCTCCCTTCCTGCAGCAGGAATGGCATCACTTCAGTGCATTTACTTCAGTGCCATTTCTGTGTTTTCTCAGGTTTGGCTATAAAGATTCCACTAAAAATCCATGTTTTCCTTCCAGTTGCACTCAATTTCATTGATCTCTGCTGATTTTATGGGGTGAAAACCTGGCACAGTCCAACACCCCTACGGGTAACCCTTCTAACAGTTTTGCTTACAGCTTATAAATGCTGGGCTCTGGAATGTTCAGAGGTGGAAATGGCACTTTTCAGAGGGAAAAAAAAAACAATTAAAAGATAGTGATCAAATACTGAAATCAGATTCAAATAGGAAAACTCTTATTAAAGACTATCCACAGGGAGCAGACTGGCAAATTGCAGCCTATGTTGCAAGGATGTATTGCTCCAGGAGTCAGTCTTGTTCCAGCTCATTTGTACTGACACTCCCATTTATGCTGCCACTCTCTTGACAGCTGACAGTAGTCACACAGGTGTATCATAACTTGTCAATTGAATTATAAAATATATATTTTAAAAAGCAGATATTATAATGCTAAGTATTGATCATTGAGTGCAATAGTGTCTCGTTATTCTCTTTAAATTCAGTCTTGCAACAGAAATCAACACTATCAGACAATGGTAAAGCAAATCATTGTTATGTCTTAATTTTCAATATTTTTTGTCACCCTTTTGGAGTAAATATACAGGTAGGATTTGGTCCTGTTTTGGACTCAGAACCATCCTGGGTTCAGCTGCCACTATCATGGAGCCACAGGCTTTGGCTGAATTTCTGACAAAAGTGAAATTATTGAGAAGCTACAGGTTTACCTTAAAAAAACCAACAACCACAGACTAAAAAAAACCCTCTACAAACAAACAACAAACCACCTTCCCTTGTTCTCTGTCCTCTCATATTTTTTTTACCATGTGAAACAATACATTCTGTACTTAAGACCTGGGCATGTGTGGGCGAAGGGGAAATGACTTTTCATCGCACAGAGGCACATTTTTATTATTTTGCCTTCTTCCTCTGTTTTTCTCCCTGCAGTTCACTCTTTTTTCTCCCCCCATGAACGACAGAAAAAGAATCAAAGGATGAATTTTCTCAGCATCTGTGTTAGCTTCTCCTCAGCTCATTACTCGCCCCGACTCTGCCCACCCTTCTTTCCCCCCTGTAACTACCAAGCCATTCCTTTATCACCTTCCCGGTGCCAGTGGTCCCCAAAGAGCAGGCACACAGGGAGGGGATCTGCTCTCAGTCACGCAACCCTAATGCAGAGCAAGCCTTTCCCATTTAGAGCAGGAAATCAGATTTCATATTTGTGTAGCTGAGAACAGAGTTTGGTCCTCTCTGTCGGAGAACGGACTCCAGGTTGCTTCTGCTGGAGGAGCTTGTCCTTAGAGTCATTCTTTCAGGGTTTGCAGGAAAATTAGATATTGTGCAGTCTATATGCTGCCTGAATTTTGGAGCAGTACAGATGAAAAATTTACAGTGTATTTTACTGATCTGCCCTGCATTTTTTTCCCTTAAGATAAATGCATTTATATCTCTAAACCTATCACAGCATCTGCTATCAGACAGCCTTACATGTAAACTCTCTAACACACGGAAGGAAATATAAAAGAGGAATAAAAACCCTTGACAATAGTGTACTTGATTCTCTGCAAATCCCTGTGGATGTATAGTACACAGTAAGTCAAAAATAATTAATAGGGTCAGCTCCAAGAGATGTCAGGTTCACTGAAGCGTTGGATGTTTCTTTGAAAGAGAAACAACACTGACACATTTTTAAAACTTCGGGTGAACTGATGCTGTCTCTGGAGGTTGGTGCTTCCACAGCACTTCTGCACCTTCTCCCCATCCCTCCCCATGTTTACTTTTAGTCATACTGGTGACATGTGGTCGCATTTCTTTTAAGGACGTGGAAATTTAAGGGTAGAATTGAGAGAAAAAAAAAGGGCTGCGTATCTTACAACATTTATTATAATTAATCCAGACACATAAATGTGATGGCCAGCCTCAGTCTAATCTATTAATCCAGTTTTTGCACTGCAAAAAGAGCTTATTTTCATAAGGAAGATGCATTCACAATTCAAACCCAGGTTTTAAACACATGTCAAAAACAGGATTTGGCAAAGTACTTGGTATTTGTCCACCTGAACCCATCAAAATCAAGTGCCAACAAGTTTCAAAGAAGGAAAGTCAATGCTTTTAACAAATCCCATTATGCAGGAAGCCATAATAGGCCCTTATCTTTTGTCACCCAACCCAACCTACAGTTATCATTTTCTAGCCACAAACAGCAGCAATATTGGCATGCTGGAATTTCAGTCAACAGGAAAGGAACTTATCTTATGGAAACACAACGTAACAGCCTGCCCTGCTCAAGAACCTCTCCTTCCCAACATGCAGAATGCTTCCCTTAGAATACAAATGTACCCCAGCATCAGACATAATAATTTCTTTTGTTGATCTGGAATTTAAAATAAACCCTGAGGCTCTGCTGGATTGTTTTCAGCAGTTACATCGAGTGCTTCCAGCCGAACTTGTTCAAGGTTCTTATGCAAGACTCGGCTCGCTGGTAAACACTGATTTTAACAAGCAAAGAGTAGCTTCAGTTCCTTGTTTTGAGAGTCACAGGCAGAGCTCTGCATTCTTAGAGCCACACTGGAGGCTGGGGAGGAGGACAGGAATCATTAGGAAGAGGACTGGCACTTGCAGCAGCAGCTCTCTCGTGGCTGTGACAAGTGACCTCTGCCAAGGCAGGTCGTGGCTGTGAGAGAGGCCAGACAGGCAGAGGAGAAGGAATGAGGCAAAAGAAACCAGCAGACTAATGCAGTATAAATTAAAAGCTGACCCTGTACATTAAGGCTAATGAAACTAAACAACTGTAATCCTGAAAAGAAAATGAACACTATCGAGAATGGAGCTACAGTACTTGAAATCCAATTAACCGTTATATCTCCCTAAAGATTTGGATCACATTTTTCTTCCTTTCATTAACTGAAATTTGTTTTTTCTTTGATTAAACTTAATATTAAAAAACCCAATCAGACAGGGCGATAATCAAAGGTATGTATCATCTTAGGCCCACTCTGCCTTATTAAAATCTCTCATTTCAATCATTTGCATGGCATTTCACCAGCAGAAGATTCACTTAGAAATAATCAGTCTGCCAATTAGCAACATTCTCCCCAAAACCACAATTTTCACAGGGCCATACTAAGGACATTTCTGCCTTCTACTGTAGTTTGACACATTTAACCCCAAGAACTCAACAACCTTCCAAGCATATCTGAATCCAAGCTTAGACTAAAGCAAGTGAATCTGAAATCTGAAGCTTGTTGTTACTGATGTAATTAATTAATCCTCTTTTACTTGTTTGTGATACATTTTAGGTAAATTCTCAGTAGTGAAATCAAAATAGCAACATAAAGAGTTCTCTTTCTACCTTATTTATTAAAAGAAATGAACAAAAAAAGCTGTCACTTAACTTCTGGGTTTGATTTTGGTTTTTTATTCAGTTGAAGAAAGGCAGAATTAGACCACTGGATACCTCCAAAAAAGAGAAGCTCCAAGACATTCAGTGGTCATAAAAGAAATGAGATCCATGGAGGAGTATCTCAGAACACAGTCAAGGACAGATTCTTTCCAGACCCCCTTGATGCACTTGGCAGAGGTACCAAACCTCAAGTTAACCCCGTGGATTCTGGAAGTGCACATTTGTATTTTGCAACAAATATCCAGACCAAAGAGTAAAGGCATGAAAGAAAGTGGGATCTCTCAGCCCACTTCTGTTCTCCTCCCCAAAGCTCAGAGCCAAGATCCTGCTCCTCTTTCTCTGCAGTCACTCCCATCATTATCCTGCTTGCAGAGTAAGGAAAAGCCTGCAGCTTGAAACAGGACAGGCAGGATTCTTCCCATTCTCACTCTCTGAAGGATGCAGAGTGGCACTGTTGACATGAAAACTGTAATAATTCTGAAGATGGCAACAACCGTGGCAGAGAGAGGGGAAACAATTTGCAGGTGATCAGAAATGTATCTGAGTTGGCCCAGAGATGGAATTTGTTGGCTCCTTTCCTAACAGAAAATTCCACATAGGACATCTAATGATCTGTAGTGAGATTTTGGTGATTCAACTTCATATCAAAATGATTGAGTACAAGTGTATTTTCAGCCCAAGAGCGCAAGAGAAATCTGGAAGCTAATTTTGTATAAGATCACAACCTCCAAATTAAATAATAGATGTAGCCTGCCTGCTGCACCATCAAATTTTAATTAGATTCTTTGCAGCTGTATGTCTTTGATCTCAGCTAAATAAATCATAGATGTGTTGTGGTTTTTTGGTTGGATTATGTGTCATGCTAAACTCACATATGAAACAGAATAAAGTGTTTGAATCTGCATTGTTACAAGAAGGGAGGGAGAAGGTAATTTCCCCTGAAACTTCACCTAGAGCACTAAACTACTTCAACATCTACCTTTATCCCCATATCTGTTTTCAAAATTAGGTAAAATCAATTATTTTTCTTTTTTTTTTCCCTCTTTTTCAAACAGCAGTGCCACAATCCAACAACTGCACTGCTGCACCTTGTGGGGAGAAGACACAGGCTGAATCCAAGAGCCTTCATCACCAAAGTTTGGAGTCCCTTTGCTGGTTGATGTTATCTGAAATGCATTTGTGCTTTTTTCAACTATTCCAATATGAATTTCTGGCCTAATTTGTACGAACTGAATCAACAACACTCAACTGCAACAGATATTGAAGTTTACAGCTCCCACAGCAAAGTGCTGCTCAAAATCAGGGCAATTTGGTTCTTGTTTAAAAGATTAAATGAGAGGCCAAATCCTGAACTGCAGGACATGGACACCACATATTTTACCTGAGGAGGAAGTGGATTAATTTGCTAATAGATTTGAATTTTGAGCATCACAAGATTTCCAAGAGCTCTGAATGCCCATCTACACCCTTATCCTAGATCCTGGTGAGATCACAGGAATCCCCCTGGGAGCTGCTGCTGGAGCTGGGAACTTCATTGCTTCATGTCTCCAAGAGCTGTACATTTTTAGGCTCTGTTTTACTCCTGATGAAAATCAAATTAAAATGTACCCTTCTATAAAGTGCATATAAATGATTGCATTAGGTAGATTTCACCTGCTGCTGTACTGCATGTCCTGAGTGAGCAACAGTCCAGAAACCAGTAAAGCAGATCATTATAAGGTCACATTCTGCTCATGGTTACCAGTGTGATGAAAAAGTTGCTTGTTTTGAGAAGAGCCTACAAATTACTCTGTAAAACAAATGAATTCAGTTATGTTTTACCCACAATTCATTAACAGCACTGAAATTGTTGGGTTTATAAATGGAAATTTTTAGGCCCAGTCCCACTGTAATGAGGCAATTTAATTCTTTAAACATTTGCATTGTTTTTAAAACACTGCAGACCAAAGGCCATCCTGCAGCAGCTTACATCTTCCATGATGCAAATACATATAAGTCCTAGGAGAATATATATAAAAAAATTTACATTGTAAAACATACCAATAACTAATAAAACTAATAACTAGTCAAGTTATTTCATAGTTATACCCTGAAGACAAATTGTCATTTAAACCCAATGCCAACTCAATACCAAGAACTGTCAAAGAACATATTCCCCATGTTATTTGCCACAGAGAGAAAGTTTCAAAGAACACTTTTGTACCTCAGATAACAGTATTTTTTTTTTTTAATGTCTTTCTTGACCAGAATGGACATCTGCTGCATTTTATTTTGCTATTACTCTACACTCTTCACAATGGCTGCAATGTAATTTCTTTCTCCCATGATGTAATGAAAGATGCTTTCTAAAAACAAGTTTGCAAACTGCAAACAGAGTGCAGTGACGAGGAAGTCAAATTTCCACGGCTCTCAATTCCTTGGGATTTGGTGAAACTGGTGTCTTGCTACAGAAAATGGAATTTTTTACTCACTGAAGGAGAGCATCAGCTCAGGGTACACGTTAAATGTCACAAAGCCATCCAGGTACTTCTGGCCTTGCTCCTTCACCCCTGGTGTCCTGCCTAAGTCCCAGAGGAGCTGGACACAGCAGGGTGTGCTGCTGGCAGAGCCTGGGCACTCCCAGCACACAGGACAGGCTGGTTTCTATCGGCACAGAAGGGATTTATTTGCTTCTCTAAAGCATTTCCTCAGTAAGCTGGGTAGATTTGATATCAGCTGTTTAGACACAGACCATTTGTACAATTTAACCTTCAGTATTTATACAACTATAAAGGGAGTAGGGTGTATTTTTATGTCCCAGAGCAGTACATAAAAGGAATAAAAAATGCAAAGACTGGTTAGACGAGCTTTCAAAAAACTGTAGACCCTGCTCTTATGCTGCTGCATAATGGTGTGTAAAATGTACTCCAATTTTTTGGTCACAGGACACAGAGTGTACCACGAAGGCAAGAATATTAATGACATAAATTTTGCCTATCACTAGCCTTGAAACCTTCATATGTCAAGCACAAGTTTAATGTTCTCCTCAAATAGAGTTTTTTTCTTTTTCTTTTCTTTTTTTAAAAACAAAGCACTTTTCATAGCAGAATATTTTGATTACCTACTTCTGCAAAAAAACACACGTCTCAAGGCATGTTAAGTTACCCTGATACACTGGATTCATTTTTGGCTCAAGATTTTATTCATCATCTCTTTCTTCCTCACTAGTTTCTCCAAAAAGCACAGAGTACAGTCTAAAAATATGTAACAATACATTAGTTTCTTCACCACATCAAGGACATCTTTTATAAAGTAAATAACCATGACTGGATAAGAAACTATGCTGTGTGTTATAAAACACTTTGTGTTTTATTTCACCTTTTGTTACGCTTTTTGAAACTAGGTAATGACTGTAAAATGTTCCTTTACTTAGGTTTTTTTTCAGCTTGATAGCAATCTCTCTACAAAATTCTCTACATAAGCTCAAAGGAGAACATCTTTAGAAACACTCCCAAGCTTCTGAGGATAGTATCTGGCTTTTTGAAAATATTTTTGAAGTTACACAGGGGTCCAACTTGAACCATTTTAGAAGAGTTTTCACTTACAGAGTGAGAACTTGCCTGTTTCTGAAAAATCTTTTAAGATGTCGAGTTAGCCACGTAAAAAGACTAGTCAGCTCTAAAATGATAGGTCCTTAGGAATCAAATGCATGACAAATTTATAAAGGAGCCATGGGTTATTCCTCAGAAGAACTAGCAGCAGTATTTTTAGTCACCTATTCAAAGGATACTGCCATTAGTTCCCTGCTTAATTCTCTATGCAGATACTCCAGCCAAGAGGAAACCTAACTCAAAGTGACAACACAACTCCTACTGCTGCTGCATGAGGAGTTTTTTGGTAGAAGCAGAGGGACTGACATCTGTTTTCCTGCATGGAGAAAGAGACTGGCTCAACAGAAATGTTCCCAGGCTGCATGACCACAGTGAATCAGTCAGAGAATGTGCTGAGTTGGAAGGGATCATCAAGTCCAACACTTAGTCCAGCACAGACTGAGAGTCACACCACATGACCCAGAGGATCA
>JAWWES010000042.1:5059922-5108016 GCA_035583135.1 Lophotriccus pileatus
AGGCTGAGCCTGCGCTGCTGATGTGCTCAGCGGGTTGTGCAAAGTGAGACAGTTTTATCTACCATGCACAGTTTGCAAACAAGAGTCTTTTAATGTGAGGCACTGCATTTGTCTAATGTCCAAAACAAAGCCAAACTAAAATATTCTAATCCACTGATTTGTCACTTTATGACTCGTTCATCCTTCAACTCGTTTGTCAGAGTCTCCTTTGCAAGTAACAGAAGAGATCTGTATTTAGGGGGGAAAAAAGGGAAACAAACAGAAAGAAAATAAAGCAAACAAAACACCCTAACACCAAACTCTTCCCTGAACTATTGAGTGGGCCATAAAAAGCTCTATATGGCTCATCCAAATCACAATCCCTTTGCATTTATCTTCCACCTTCTATTTCCATATAACAGATTCAAGAAACAACGTGAGATAATTGAGTTGTGAAATGATCATATTTGGGATGCAATGGGCACACGCTTTGGGCAGCCTTGCATTAAGCCCAAAGGTTCCCTCATCACCTGAATGTATAACAAGCAAGAAGGATTTTGGAATGTGACAGAATATCAACATCAAGCCCTGCTACGAACCCTATGAACACAGAAATTTCCATCGTGCTCAGACTTTAAAAGAGCAGCAATAATGGGCTCAGGTAAAAGAGTTCTGGCATGGCCAGCTCTGTTTAATTTATGAGCTTGATTCTTTGCCTTGGTTAGCAGGCAGCCACAGAAAGGGAGTAGATCTTGATTATTTGCCTGCTGAAGATACAGTGCACTACACTGAGCTGCTAATCCTAACACGAGAGGGTACCTTTAGACTTTTATTTACTTAAAAAAAAAATAAAAAAGAAGGGGAAGGGGAATAGGGAGACCTTCCAAAAATCAGAGAAAAAAAATCCTCATTCAACTACATTTCTGAAAATCCCAGCTACCAGTGCCATGCACAAAATAATACATATTTCTATTTTATTAAATTCTCAGCTTGTTTTGGTGAAGGTCCTGCACTGCTGGGTAAACATTTGCTGCTCCCAGGAACAGACTGCACAGATTTCTGGGAAGAGTAAATCCTCTGGGCAAGTGCAAAACAAGGAGTGACAAGGTGAGAAATCGCCACCTTCCATCAACACAGGTTAAAGGGAGGAGCATAATCACATAAATATGTGTGTTGTGCTGAGAGAAACAGAAAAAATGTATCCTACCAACAAATCAGTCATTAAATAAATGAAACTGCAGTAAAGCAGTTTCTGCACTGCTTCCAAAGCAGCCTGCACAACCAGCAGCCAAGCAGTGCTGGGATCTGTGCCGCAGCCAGAGCCAGGCTCATTTCAGGGTGGATCAGTTTAAAAGTGGAAATTAATTTGCCAGGTGAGAGCCCTCATCTGCTGCAAACTGATATTCCCCAAGTGCCAACCACAAAGACTTTGCAGCTGTTGAGCCTGAGCCCAGTTCAGTGAGCAGATCTCCTGGTCTGGGTTTGGTGATGGTGCCAGGGCTGCCTCAATCCACCCTGCGAGCGTTGGCTCCTGCACACACACAGATGAGTCTCCTTGGGGTGTGCCAGAAACAAATGCATTGCAGCTCAGTCTGCCACCTCTGGAAAAAGGAGTGCCAGGCTCAGACACAGAAACAACCCCCCCTTTCCTGCCCTGCCCTGTGTGAGCAGCAGGCAGCACGGGGATGACCCAGGCTCTCGATGCTGCCTCCAAAGAGCGGCACAGTTTGTCTGTGCTCACGAGCAGCTTTCACTGTGGAGCATCTCCTCAGGCTGTGAACTTTCTCAGGTGCTTTGCTTAAATCCAGGGATCCCACAAACAGAAACTGCAGTCTGTTCTTTCTCTTGCTCTGGAGATGCAGTTGTGTTTCTCAGAGTGGCCTCCATAAATTCTCAGGCGTTTCAAATACACACAACCTCAAGGTCCCTCAGTAGCTTCACAATCCCTGGTCTGTTCTCTTCCATTCACTTGTGCTGAACTAACAAGGGCTCCAGTAGCTGATTAGTTCACTACTATTAAGTTATGTGCAGCTCATACTGCAAATTATTTGACCCTATGGGCTCCCAGCTGCCACAGTTGCAGCTTTTCTATCCTCATTCCAGGCCTATTTGACCTGAGAAGCTCGTGACCACTATACCTTAACTTGAGTATCCTTAACCAATGCCCTGGAGGCATTTCTTATTGATGCCTTCTTAATTTTCCTTGCATTTTCCTGACTCTTCCCAGACCTTATGTCAGGCCACAGTTTAATCCCAGGCAAAATGGCCTCAGTTAAGCCTTCTCTAACTAACAAGAAAAGCAAGTTCTCTGAGACAAGCTTCCTTTTACTTTACCTGTAGATGCTTATTCCCACAACCCCATCAACGCTAATGGAACTGCCAAAGGGGTACACAGCCAAGTCTCCCCCCCAGGCTGCTGGTATTTGCACTTTATTATACAGCATATAATTGGTTGTGATATTTTTGTATGAAAGATTCAAAACAAACAGTTTGGTGTATGTGCAGTTTAATTTCATTTGACTATCTTTTGGAGAATTTCCTCATCCACTTTATTGTACTGCTCTATTTACTGGTGTTGCCAGTGCTAGGAGCCTGGATTTCTTGTTTATTAGAGCTGGCATAATGAAAGTTTGCCACCTGATTAATTTTAATAGTTTAGCAGGGAACCTGAGGATAATGCATATTGGTTGTCAGGCTACAGATAAATTTCGTCCATTTGGTTGTAAAGATTTTGGCAGAAATAAAAGCTGTTCTTTGCTACTGTAGAGAAACATTTGTTGGGCAAAATAGTGTTTTCCAAGGAAGCCACTGTCTCACCTGCCTTTATGATGCACAGAGACTTAGCAGACCCAGACAAACAGGCCTGATATGATACAACATCCCAGTTGTGATTCCCTCACACTGAGTGCTGATGCACGGACTTGGGAAGCCTTTGTGGATCCACTACTAGCTTAGAGTCTATTTGTGAGAGTTCCTAAGAGCCCAGGGCAAGGAGTCAAGAGATCTGGGTCTCACTCTCAGCTCTTTTAACAGCCTCTTTTCCCTTCTGTGCCTCAGCTTCCCCAGCTGAAGTGCACATCATGTCACTGATTTCCCCTGCAAAGCACTACCTAAGTGCTCATTACTATCAGTTTTAGTGGCAGAGTGTTCCAGGAGAAGCTGAAAGGGCTTCAGAGATCACTTGGAGAGTCTGTGCAGGTGAAAGTGTTGCCTAATTGGCTCTGGACTGTAAGCCTGAACACCCAAAATACTCGCCCAGCCTGCGGGGGAACGCTTTTATTGAACCTCCAGACCTTTAGGGAGCTGGTACCATTCTGAGGTGACAGGCTTTCTGTGTGTGCTTCTTCCAGAAGGGAAAGAAAGGGAAGGAGGAAAGAGGGAGGAAAAGCTTTTTAATCTCTCCCTTCCATCTTCCTAAAATCTTCTGCTTCAGAGACACTGGAATGGGTCCAAATTTCCTGAACATGTACATATGTATCTGGAGGTTATCACTGCCTGTCCAAGGGGTTTTTGACTTCTCTGCTCAGGAACTGAGCTGGAGGCATAGGTGCCTGGTGCATTTGCAGGATGGAAGGGTCAGGCTCTGGTAAGAAGAATTAAAAAAAAAAAAATTGTTCTCAGCTCTTTTTCAAGCCACCTAATTTGGAATCCAAATGATTTACACTGAAATGATTAATCAGTGCATTCATTATACTTGCACGGTTACTCTTTAGCACCAAGGAAGTAAACAACAGCCTGCAGTACAGCAGAGAAGATGAACAATCTTAGACCTCAAACCTACAAATTAATATATTAAGTGAACATCAGAATCTCTGAACAGAGACAATTTTAACTCAGCCCACACAAAGCAGCAGGCAGGATCAAGGCAATAGTGCATCTGTTCTAATATTCCACGGTGCAGATCTTCTCTGCCAAAAAACATCTATTAAAATTAAAGGGAGTTACAGAATTTGGTGTTGGCATAATGAAAAATAATAGATATAAATAATTCCATTTGAGAAGCATAGTTAATTCTATTTAAGAACCTCATCTATTTAGTGCAATTCATATCAGTTTTGCGGTGGTGGGTTGCTTGTTCGTATTAAATTCAAAAGTTTCTTGTAAATGTCACCTCAAACTTTAAAGAAACTTGACAAAATTCTTCTACTAAAAGCATCAAAAATACTCTATGGCATTGATTTTTTCACATTTCATACATATATATATATATATATATATATATATATATACATACACATGTTTAGTCCAAATTCTTACAAACATTCACTTATAAAGTAACAGGTTAATAATTTCAGTATGAATTTATATTTTCTCCCTTCTCCTCAATTCTATCTCTCTTGCAATCTGAATTGCTAAATTCTGGTACCCTGTAATGAACACAGTAAAACAAGTAACCTAGATAAGATAGATAATGAGAAAATATGAGTTTGGATGTTAAATTGGAGCTAAATTAAAAAATAATCATGTCAGAATCCACTTATCTAGGCCAGAGTGGAAGAGGAAATTTAATGGAAGGATACATTTCACAGCTATACCAGTCTACAGATATATATTGAGGGATAGACACCGAGTACAGTCACTGCATCACACCTGCAAATGTAAATACACGAATTTTAACAGCTGAGCAGGAAAAGCAAACACTCATTTCTCCCCATATCAACTCATTCCTTGGAGAAGTACTCAAAGAAAGCAGCTTCATTATTGAAATGTCAAGGGAACTGGTCGGACTCAAGGGATGGGAAAGGAGAACACCACAACAAACCTCAGCTTAGACAGAGAATGAGCAATAATTCATCAAAAGGCCACTCACCTAAGAAAAAACTGTGGAATAAGTGGACATCTTAAAAACAAAGCAAAATAAGAATTTCATCAAATTATTCTTTTCAGTCACTTGTATCAAAAACCCCCAAATCAGAAGATTGTTACTCCAACATCTCCAGAAACCTGGGGTGGGTCGGTTGGTCTTGGTTGGTTGGTTCCTGTTTTTGTTGCTGTGGGGTTTTTGTTTGCTTGTTTGGGGTTTTGGGGGAGGGCTTCCTTATTTGTTTAATTGTTATGTGTTTTCTCCTTTCAAGGCTCCAGTTTTTAATTTACAGCTGGGCTGGGGCCACATTTTCAAGACTGGTCTTTTGTTGGAGATCAGGGCAACCAGAAAGATCTGGGGGGAGGGCAGGGAGAGAGGAAGCATGATTTGAAATGGAAAACCTGAAATCAGATGTCCTCTTTACCCCACCAGCCTGCCCCTCAGTAAAATGCTCCAAAATCATGAATGTCAGAAAAAGCTCGTCACTGCACAGGAAAGCCATGACAAAATACATTTTGAGCAATTAATAAAAGCCCACATTCACCCCACACTAAATAGATGGTTCTCTTGGTCCTTAATCAGCTTCACAGTGACGAGCCCTTCTGCACAAAAAGCCTCATCAAGCTTCCTTGGGCTGCTCTGGCTCATCAAATCTCACAAAGAGACAAATTTCAGGACACCAGCCTGCCTTCATTATTTAAAGCATAATCCTACCTACATTAGCACACCTGCTTTCTCTCTGCTCCAAATGTCAGCACAGAAATAACAGCTCCGGAGTTTACAGCAGAAAAATAAACCCAAACAATGCTGCCCTCACACCATTACAGTCCCCAAAAGACCCGTAGCCAGACTAAAAGATAGAAGGGGAATTTTCTGTAGGCAGAAGGAACTGCAACACAGCTTCCTTGGGTTTATTTGCTTTTAAAGGACCGGGCATTCTGAGTGCACAAAACTGTTGGGACACTCTAGGGGGGCCTTTGACAGAAGCTACATTTATCCTGGTGATGTGAATACCCCTGAGGTGGTGGAAAGAAGCTTCTGAAGGGAACTCAGGACTGGAATCCCTCATCCCCGAATCCTGCCCTAGAAGTGCAATACTCGAGCTAACACATGTGCTGCTGTGTACCTGTAATTGCAGCACACCTGCCTACGCTGGCTGTGCTGAAATGCTCAGCTTTCTTGGCAGTGATCCCTCATTCCTTACAACAGGCTGAATGCTCTCCCCCAGCAAGCAGAACCTGGCTCCCTGGAGCCTGGGACATGACAAACAGCACGGAGCACATGTCACTGCCTCGTCTGCCCCAGCAGCACGGCTGCTTTCTGACTTACAAGGAAAATAAATATTTGCTTCCTTCATTTGTCCCAGTAGGACTGGAAATGTGAAATATTTGCTGTAAGATTTATGATGGTGGCACGATTTTCTCTCATCAGAAGAGAAAGGCTCAGCCATGAATAATCTAGAGGCACTATGGACTGAGCTCCTAATCAGAACTATTCAAAACAAAATCAAGTCTCTTACATAATTAAGTGTAGGGGGAGGGGGGAACGTGAGTGTTGGTCCTCAGAGGTACATGAATTAGAAAATGTCAAATCACTACTCAAAAAAATCCCTATTCAGCTGTGAATTATTCAATTAAACATTTGACAGACACTGACAAATGTTGTCTATCCCTTCCACAGCAGCTGAACCCTGTGAAGAAACTGTGTACTGTAGCTTTGTATTTTTAAATAGACTAGCAGAGACCTAACATTTACCCTCACCAGATTTTCTACTCACAAGTCTATAAGCCAAGGCTACAAATAAAGCAATAAACCAAGACATATTTTCACTTCTTTTATTTTTCTTCCTAATTTATGTGTGGCATCTCATCATCAAACCTTTGCCGTTCTTGGGGAAGAAGACAAGACAAACTGCAGGTGAAATATGCTGCTATTTTACTCCACACCAAAATCCTTTACCCACATAATTCCTACCTACAAGCAATTCTAACTCAATTTTTTGGGCACAGCAAAGGGCTTCTCTCAGGAAAGAGCAGCAGAAGGTTGCCCATCAGTCCAGCTCCCTGTCCTGTTAACCTGGGGCTGCCTATGGGACATGTAAGGTCCTAATAAGAAATTTTGATATATATCCTTTGTATGAAGCAAAGTCTCAGCACAAATAAAAAATCTGCCCTTTAAGGCATTTAATTTCAATCATGAAGCCCGTGTTATCTCTTAATGTACCCATAAAACTGAGAAAACACATTGTACATCACTGAAAACAGGATAAAAGCTGTAAAGACCATCCAGAGCAGGTGTTAATTATTCTACTTGAATAAAATAGCAATAAATGAATCAAATCTCTGGGTGCTTTAGCAAAGTTGTGCCCAGCTCTAACAAGGCTTCCCGTGCCCTGAAAGATCTCAGTGTGTGACAGGAACCTGACTTTGTGCCTGTTTGCTCTCAGCACAGGAGCCAGAGCACAAAAGCAGCTCCTGCCGTTTTCCAGTTTCATTAAAATCTTTGTCTTCGGAATGAGGCATTAGAAATGAAATGCTTAATGTATTCATGAAATACAATCCAGCTGTTTGCCACGGTGACCTTTTCAGTATTCTGTATTTTATGTTTTGATTAGGCCTGTACTGGTGGAAAATCCCTCCCATAGCTTTTGCTGGCAGACCTAACTCCTGGCACATCATGCTCCTGTGTAAAGGAAAATAATGCAAGGGTGTCAACAACCAGCTATTTCAGAGCAATAGTATCTCATGCCCAAAGTCACATTTCCATAAACTCTGCAGAAGGCTCATATTGCAGGTTTTATAGCACACAGGGAGTGTACACAGAGAGTCTCTGCTCCTGCAGCCTTATTAAAAACTACTGCACCAAAGGCAGCTTTAAAAAAATGATCAAAAAATAAATTTATAGGAAAAACTAAAGCCACCATGCACCTGTGTTTTCATACCTTTGCAAGGAATTTTGAACTTGGGGATATTTGTCCCCACTTCAGCTCCCTCTACATGCACAGGCAGAAATCCAGATGGATTAAGTAAAGTATGAGCACAGATGTAAAAGCTGGACCTGTACCTTCAAAAACATCTACAGATTCCAGCTAAAAGCTGATCCTGAATCTTTCAGGCTTTGGTGCAGATCACTATGATTATTGAGAACAGATAGTGGCTTTAAACTCAAAAAGTGGTATGATGTAATCAAAGAATAGTTCAGATCTTTTGCAGCTGGGTATAGGAGATGGAGAAGTAATCTGCATTCTGTTTATCCATCCATCCTATTTTTCAGTAGAAATGTGTATTACAAAAAAATATCTAGAAAAAAAATCTCTATTTTAAGTCCTTTATATAAAATATATTTAAAACAACACAAATTGAACTGTTTAAAACTTACACTGTTACTGATCATGATCTAAAAAGCTTTTGCCAGTTCAAAAAATTGCTATTCTAAATCTGCCACAGAGCTGGGAATTAGAAACACACACTTTAAAATTAAAATCTTGACAGGTTCCTCCATACTTGCAATCCATGAGTCTGAGCTCAGAGTAGCACCTGAAAGGCTGAGCAATTCCTTGACATGGCAAGGGATGGCCAGAGACAGGTCCTCCCAGCAGGGATTGGGTTTAACAGGAGGTCAAGGAAGGAGAACTGTTGGAGAGGTGCAAGAAACTCTCCCATGGACGATTGTGAAGTGACCTGCAAACTGAGCAACCTCCTCAGCTTCAAAACCCATCACTGCAACGACATCCCATTCTTCAAATTCTGTTTTCAGCAACACTTCGTGGTGAAATGCTCAACAGGCTGGACTGTACTGCATTAAATTTATGAACTTCTATTCCTAAATTCACATTTCCTCAACAGGGACAACATTAATAGGAAATTATCATCAGGAACTGCATGTTGTCCTTCTCTCCTCCACATATGACACATGCAGCTCTGGCTGGCGTTTTTTGATATTATTTTTTTCCTGTTTTTTAAATAAATTTCAATTTAGAAATTTCAGTTTCTTAACCTGGGTGCATTTAAATTCATACCTTATTGCTTGATGCAGCAAAAGTTTTTCGCATTTAATTACATGGCACAAGCTGTCAAAAATACAGACCCTTATGCAGTGTCACCACTTAAACATATGGATGTAAACCAAACTACAATCCCACTGGTAGAAATCCTAATATTGAATAAAAGACTTTCTTATCTAACACCAGACTACATTATGAAGCCACAATTTTATTATATAGTTTTATTGTTTTAAATTAAATAGAACAAAGTGGCTGTTTCATCTTTCTGATTTAATAAGTTAATAAAGTCTTCTGGCAAGCATACACTTGATGTATTGTAGAACACAACATCTCCTTCTCATGTTGAGGAAAGCACTACAAAAATCTGCCTTGGAGAAGCTGCCTCCTGCACCGTACTTGATGAAGCCAATATTTACCAACAATAGGGATTTAATTCATTCTCTGACACAGCCTTTTCTCCTCCTTTACTTGTGCCTTGACTATAATATGGCAAGTTCTCTGCATCCTTACAAATATCTTCCTCCCTATTGCACTTATTATTATTAATAATATAAATATTTAAGGATAAATTCTTCCATGTGAGGGTGGGGAGGCCCTGGCACAGGTTGCCCAGGGAAGCTGATAACTAAGACCATTAAAATAGTTAAACTTATCAGATGTGTCTATGAAGCTGATTTTTTACAATATACAGATTTATTTATTTATTTATATTACTTATTTATTTGCATGTTATGATTTTGGTTTGGGGGTTTTGTTTGGAGTTTTTTAGGGGGTTGCCATCAAAACATGCAGTAACTCAGAACTCTGAGGAGTCTATTAACACAAGCTAAAAAGGAGGATAAAATTTTGGGAGACAGTCTGTCAAATGGCACTGGATGATCGAATTCTTCTCAGTACAGACATGATAAAGCTTTAATGTACCTGAACCATAAATGTCTTGGTACATTCACAGTTAACTAAACACTTTCATACAAGTGCTCCTCTCCAACAGGGAGCTCAAGTTCCATGGGGTTTATAGCTGAAACTACTAAAAACATCTGGAATTATACATATAATTCAAAAATAACATCAAATTAAAAATGGTCTGTCATAAAGATTGCTCAGAAATGAGAGAGACTGTCTGTCCCCAGACTACAGCAATGTACTGACTGAGGAAAACTGGAAAATAAACCTTGAGCTGCCTCTGTGCCAGCTGATGTTTGGGGAAGTACCAAGAACGTCCCAAAAATCAAAGCCAACCTTGTCTGGGGCTTTTCCATGGGCACATCTCAGTGTCTTCATTCTGCCCAGTACTTAGTATGCAATGAAAATTAATCAGAGTTAGACAATATTAGGCCAGAAATGCAAAGCCAGACAGAAGAAAGAAAAATAGAAACAGACAGCCTCATATATCCACATGAGGAAATTAAAACTTGACTGGAAAGGAGCAAAAGTCAATTAGAGGGGAGATAATCAGAAAGAGAATTTGAAACAAAGGCTTTCATTTTCTCTGACATTGATTTTAAAATCTTGCAGGAACGAGCACAGTTTTAATGAATGTTATTTAAAAATAATTAATATATCACAACCAGACGTGTCAGAGAAAGATGAACATTACAGGCTTTAGAAGTAGTTTTTTTTACTCCCTGCAGAGAAGTGCTTGATATGAAAGAAACCAGAGCTGAAGGAAACTATAAATATGTGTGTGAGATATTTAATAAAACAAGACTATAAACTCCTAAGTTTAGGTGAGATAAGGCAATACAAACATTTGCCCTTACAGGGAAATGGCAGTAATGATATCTGCTCGGGCATCTTCTCAGGAAGAAATGCAATTTGATTAAGGCAATTTTATGCATAAATGATTATTAATTTCTGTAACTTGAATGTCCTCAAAGAGAGGGCAAAATTAAGACACTTGCCCTGTTGCCACTCAGCCCATCAACAAAAAAAACATGCAGGTTTGGTTCTCAAAGCGACGGGACTGGGTGGTTAATGACGAATGAAACCAACCCCAAAACATCCTGAAATGAAAGGAAAAAGAGGGGGCCGAGGCAGATATTACCCAGTAAGTTCACTTTGAAGACCTTGTGTCTGCTGCACAGTTGCCCCCAGACACCAAAGCAATAAACACACTGGTGTGACTGGGATTAGTCACGGAGCTTACGGGAAATTTGCACAAATCACAAGAGATCTTGGAGTTCAGCCCTCATGAAAAGGAGAAGAGAACTGGGAGGGGGGCAAGACGTGAAACAATTTCAGAGAGCCAAGAAGGGTATTTAAATATTAAAACCCAGGAAGGGATATCTTACAAATAAAAGAACCCCTCATAAATCCAATAACCTGATGCAGGAGGGTCAGCAGATTCTCAGAGCTACAGATAAATAAGTTAAGAACGCTGTGAAGACCAGAACTAGTATGAGAATACTGGAAAACACACCCTCTTATCTCAGCCAGGTTGAAATCATGAATTCTAGAGTGAGCCTAGAAAGGCACAGCACTAGTAGATCTTTGCTGGGGTTTCCACAGGGCCCCCGGTTTGGGAAGGCAGAGATGAGACTGTGAGACATGTCCTATATTTTATTTAATTTTTTTTTAACTCCTGCCTCTCTTCCATTTCCATCGTGGCTGCAGGATTTGGTTCCACATAAGTAATTATGGAAATGGGCTGAGGAGGTGACATCTGAGATTTCAGAATTAACTGAATGTATGCACAAAACCTTCCACTTCTCAGCGCAGGCAGCATCGGAGGCTCCCCATGGAGTACCTGTGAGGCATGAAGAGACCAGAAGATGAATAAAAAATATGTTTGGAGCAGCTATTGTAGCCCCTTTTCATGCCAGAGGAAAAATTCATCCCTGTGCAAAGGACCTTGAATTTCCACCTGAGCCCTTAAACACAGTGATCGTGGGGCATCTCCAGAGGCAGCAGCCCAAGGCTGGGCTCACCTCCCTCCATCACCAGCACACAGCCCATGTTTATTAAAGCCAGGCTAATTTCTCCCCCTCCTCCTCTCCTTCAAATCAGGTTGTAATTTTTTTCAGGGAAACTACAAAATAATCGATCAGTACAGATGGAATTATTGTATCAGAAGTAATCAAGAGCAACAGCCTCCACACTTAGGTGCACACAGAGCTCCCCCCACCCCATATTTCACAGTGTTCCCCCAGAGTGAGACAAAGCTGTAATGTGGAATGACCAGCAGATTACAAGTACTTGTCAATATTTATCTGTGACCATATAGGATGTGTTTCTGTCTGTGTCTCTTTTTGCAAAGACCTTTTGCGTGGACAAGCAGGGATAGGACAAGGGGGAGTGGCTTTAGGGTGAGAGAAGGTACATTTGGATTGGGTATTAGGAAGAAATTCCTTACCCTAAGGCTGGTGAGGCACTGGAAGAGGCTGCCCAGTGGACACCCCATCCCTGCAAGTGCTCAAGGACAGGCTGGACAGGGCTTTGAGCAACCTGGCCCAGTGGAAGGTGCCCCATGGAATGGGGGTGGAATGAGATGGTCTTTAAGGTCCCTCCCAACCCAAACCATTCTGTGTTTCTGTGATCTCACATTCACCAGAGTTCAAATGCTTTCATAGCCAGTCCCCAATTCCAAACACACCATGGCATAAAGCTGCTCCTCTCCCGTTGCAATTCCAGTCCAGAGCCTGAAATGCTTTACAGAAGAAATCCTCAAAGTGCTGGTCTTGAAGGGAAGAGAAACCCAAATACTTTAATTGAGGTCAGGATTAGTTGGTAGACCCACAACTGTCAAGAACAATGTCATATTATCCTACACTCCTTCCAGCATTTTTCCTAAATAAGGGTCTTAGTGAATGTGAAAGCACTCAAGTTTCTCATTAGAACTCACAGTAAATAATACTGAAATCTGGTATCAATTTTTTTTGTTATTCTTGGATCACTGTAATAATTTTATAATTAGAAATACTGCAATTTCATGAAGAAATTAAAATCAAGTATCCTACTACACATTAAAACAAAATAAAACCAGAATAAAGAGTTCAGAAATAAACAACAGGAATTTCAGAAATAAGAAAAATGTTGGAGAGTGTAACAACATACAGTAAATTGAGATGTCAATGTAGTAAGAGAGGAGACTGGTTCAAATCATTACCAGTTGTGTCAGATTTTACATCTGAGAAGGTAAATGTTGAGGAGCCAATTCCAGACTGAGCTGTGAACAGAGTGCAGCAGGCTCCCATAACTGGAAAGGGGGACAGTTCAGAAATGGGCTGGGCTGTGCCTGGATTCAGCTACATTAAATAAAATACATCATAATAAGTCACGAGTTAGGATGATCATGTCAGCTGCAGCAAAATTCTGACCATCTAAGTCATTAAAGCAGTTCTACATCAGCTTTCCAACACCTCCCTTTTCTGCAGGATTCACCTCTGACCAGTCCTTCCCTGGCCTGCAAAAGTGCTACTTGTGACCTTCTGAATGTACCATTTTTATTACATAAGAGCAGTTTTGCTTCTTCTCTGCCTCTCTCAAAAGTCAAGAATATTTTTCAAAGAATTTGAATTTAATCAGCAAATTTCTCATTTTAAAGGCTCTTTCTAAATATTTTTGTGCAGCATCAGTTATTTTTCACTCATCAAGTCCTGCAATGACTTCCAGGTTACACTGTGTGTGGAAGTACCCTCATGCAACCAAATTAACTTGTGCCACCCATTGCATCAAATAGAGGGGAAAAAAATACAAATTGTTGAAAAAGGAGAACAAATATTTTAAAGCACAGTTCACTGAAAGCACACACAAACACAAAAAGACATAGTTATCTTCCAGATATTTGCAGAACTCCGCTTAAAGACCTTATTACCATTTTATAGGAAAAATAATTTTACTGATAAAGTACTGAACAGGTGTTCAGATCTCACACAACGAGGGAAAAAAGAGCCCAACGTGAGAATCAGGACAGAAAGAAAATTACAGTGATTAACAGGAGCAAATTCTAGTGAAAACCAGATTTTAATCACAGCTATTAGGTTATGGGAGCTTATTCGAGTCTAATGCTGAGATAGAGCCACTGAAAATTTAAGTCCTGTCACATGTCTTGAAGGTTTTAATTTCTTCAGCAGACTAATTGCTAGATGGCAAAACTTTTTGTGTATGTTAATCTCAAACTGACACATACCAGAATAAAGTCACTTGGCTATGTGGCAGGAGAACATTAATCTCGAGTCTAATGAAAAAGGAGAGGTGACTGTCGGAGGAAAAGCCAAAGAAATGCCAGACTGGAGCAACTGAAATATCTCAGGAAGAATACAAACAAACATCTACCCTTTCCTTTTACATTTGTGCAGCACTTCCAACAACAGTTGTACACTGAAGTGGGGTAATTATCTAAATATCTCGTTCTAATGTGTTCCAGAGAAGCTGCTTTGCTGGGCGGGTACAGAAGGGGCACCAGGCCATGGCTTTCCTCTGCTGCATTTCCTCCAGAGGGATCAAGAGTGAGTCACAAGAGTCTGTCTGGATTACCCACAAACACATTTCCAGAAAGGTAGTTCAGTTCAACTTGATTTCACTGGAGGGAGCTTGAGCTGCTTGCTCAAAGTGTTTGTCTGTTCACACCCACCAGGTGAACCCACCAGCTTGGGTGTTACAGACAACTAAGATCTTGAATCTACCACCTAAAATAATCTGTTCAAATCAAGCAGAATTCAGAATAGTTTGAGACTGGAGTTTCTCTGTTACTCACACAAACTGAAAATGGCAAAACCTAAATATATCTGCAAGCTTTGGGGGTTTTTTCCCCTCTATTTTTTGTGTTTTATTTTATTGGGGCATTTTTAATGATCACATTTCATTTATCTGTAACAGTTAACTTATACTGTTAAACATTTAATTCTTAAATACATTCTTTTACCCCCCCCTCCCCCAGGGAAAGCTTGGCACATTATTGGTACATGCTTAAAGTTGAGGGAGATTCTGCAGAGAGCAGCTGCTCTTCTGTCAGGTGATTTGTAATAACGAATATCTGCCTTCCAAGGTGAAGCTGGTCAGGATGTTTCACTTCCCAAGAAGGGGAAATCTATCTCCAAGACCAAATGTCCTTCAGTAGAAGCCCAGGACCTCCAAAAGATAGAAGTGAGCAGATCTGAGCTTATTAGATACTTGTCAATAAGGGGAGATGCACCTGATGCAGCTGACAGCAGGGAAAAAGGATGACTTTAATATTGCTCACCTCCCAGCAGCAATCCAGTTAGGCAGGCAACAGAAATATTGGGATGAGCAGCAATGCCACACACTCAGCTGGCCTTCAACCAACTCCAGTGTTCCTACAGAGTGCAGTTTTTCAGACTCCAGGCACATAATTATCACATGATACATGGAAGCTCCCCCTGTAACCCACACAAATATGCTTTTTGTGCATGTACTTCCCTTAAACAATCCCTGCAGTGCCTGTATAAAGAAGCTGTACCTTGTGTTGCAGAATAATGTATCTGTCAGAATAAGCAATTAAAAAACCTGTACGTGAAAGAAGATATTTTAAGGTCATTATGATTGTGGAGTCCTTTGGCAGCTGCTTTGCACAAACATTTTATCTTGTGTCTTGAGCTACTGGAGGTTTTCCACTCTTCTCTCTATAAAGGCTCAAACCACACCTTTTTTCCTGTAATTTGGTGTAGAACTTCCTCCTCTGTAACTGTTCATCCAGCCCCAATCTCTCTCCAGCACCTTTCTCACTCTTTCCAACTTGTTCTTGTGTTCTTGTGTCGTTCCAATAGTTTAACAGGATTTAAAATTCCCCAGAAAACAACATCAATCATTCAAGAGCACTAATTTGCAAGCAAAATTCACATAGAAATGTTGAAAAGTAAAATACTCAGAAACAGCATATTTCCTGATGTTAATTTAAATAATTTAAAAATACAGATGTTTATAAACTTCATAACTGTATTTAAACTATTAGTTATAAGCTAGGAGATTATAAAGGGTGCATATTACTAATAAAATTAATATCTGAGTCTTTGACTTTCCCAAGGCTGTATCAATAAAAGCAGGGGTGCACAGTCTGGGGTTGCTGAGTTACTCAGCACATTGCTCTGATACTTACTGGAGGTAAAGAAAATGCATCAGCCCAGAAAACAGGAAAATAATCAAAAACAATCTAGAAAAAGATATTTGACATTTAATTCCACCCATTTAGCTTTTCTTTTTAAAGGCATTTCAAGCTTAAACGACTTGAATGATTCAGCTTTCATCTTTCAGCAACGACATTCCCTATTTTTGTTATTTTTTTGCCATTGATAGGAAGATTTTACTATAAGGCAACATGAGCTTTTCTGAATGAGTTACACAGCGACAGAACTTAGAGCTGATGCTTAGGAAAGGAAAAATGACAAATATTTCATTAAACTTCATTACATTTTTGCCTTTCATGTAAGTGAACCGCGTTTCTCTCGCGCTGTCAGAAACCCACATTTGGAATTGTGCAGCCAACGCTTTCTTAATTATGATCTCGCTCAAACTCAATTGAATTTCTCTCTGTCTCCATTTCTTCCTTTTCCTCCTGCTGCTGCTAATTAAGATAAATACATCAGAAGTGTTATTGCTGAAGGGAAAGCTGGAGCAAGTGTCATTGGTCCCTGTGATATTTCCCATTTTGCCATGAGCTGTCACTGATGATTTAGGACCAAGTGCCAAGGATTATATTAATCTTGATAAAATTAGCAAATGCTCTGTGATGTTGACATCCCTTGGTGCTAAATGACATTCTCCTGGCTGGACCATTACCACTGAGGAAAAAAAATACTCTTTCTTCCTCAGAGGATGGCAAATGAGGGCATTAGGTGAAGACATTTTTTTCCCCGAGAAGTATGAAGGACAAATTCAAGTGTTACTTGCTCTAAACATTTAGCCTTTAATTTCAGCATCGGTGGTGAAAATCTGTGACAAACTCTTAAAGGATATGAAAAAGCTCATCTGAGGCCAAGGGATGGAGGAAAAGAACTGTATTATATTTCTGCTTGATAAAGGGAACTGTTACAGGAGGAAATACTGTGCAAGAAAGATTATAGACAATGTACAAGAAATAAAAACTTCTTTTTTTCCCTTTAAAATCACATTGCATAACTCTACCTGCTAACAGATACACGGACATTTCCACCTATTGCAGATCTTCCTGGACACAGGGTTTTCCTGAGACTTTCCTAACCTGGCTCTGTACAACAGCCATGGACAGAAATGACCTCCAAAACAATTCCCCGTGTCAGGCTGACAGGGCTGTCCTGTTGCTTCCTAGCCTTGTTCACATCCTGACTCAAGGCATCTGTAGGCTTTTTTTTCAGTCTGAGGGATAAAGAGCTTCTTTTAATTCTCTGTGTACAACCTTACCCAGCCCAGGACACGTATCAAATAAACCAGAGCTTTGTTGTGCTCAGGTTAAAAGCTTCATTAGCAAGCTATTAAAGTCTGTTTTCTCTGCAGCCCTGGGCAGCCAGGAGGTCAGTCTGTGAGATTTGTTCACCTGTGAGACCATCCACGCTCATTTATGTGCTCATCCACGTGTCATTCAGGGATATTTCCACTCCCAGCTTGGGCTTATTCGTGACTTTACACATGACCAGAGCCACTGCTCACAGGACCAAAGACACCAATGTCTGCACAAGGTGCTAAAATCATATCACACACTTCCAGAACCCCTACGCCGTTTAATGTGGCTCACACATGACCTGACAGCTGAATTAAGCTCCAGTGAGCACCAGATCTTTATTCTCACTGAAGAAATATGCTGTTATTCTGGGATGGTGCTCTGTCCTCAGAAGAACCTCGTACCTGCTGCAGGACCAGGGTTTGCCTTCGCTGTGCTGAGGCTCCTTAATACTGATGTGACCTCAGTAAATTCTGGAGTTCGTGGATTTGCTGCCACTGCAATTTAAAAGCAGACAATTCTCAGCAAGGTTGAATTAACATGTGTCAGCACAGATTTACACAAGGATAGCTGATATCTTCCTGGCAGGAAGGGAGGAGAAAGTAATTTTTAAATGAAAGACTGAGAGTTGTAAGGAAAATGCAGAATTAAGGGAGAGGTGAATGATTTTCTCATTCTCAGAAACCTTTTCAAAAGGAACACATTTTTACATCTCTGATTGTCATCAATCCACTATCAGGAGGGATTTTGTTGGTTATTATCCTGCCTCTACAGCCCTCCATAAAAGAAAAAAATGCTGTTCCTTCATTTACAGGGTCCACCACTTAACTGTCACCTGCATAAATTGTTTTCTGGTTCACACCTCTAGGAAACAACGTCAAATTAATCTGCATTTAAACATCAAATAGGTTTCTTTTAAAAAAATATTTGCAGGTAGGATTACATAATCTACCATAAACATTCAAAATGCTGTAGCACTTGTAAAAATACTGTATTCATTAGGAGTCTGAATGAATGGATTTTTTAAATTCTTGTTGGGGCTTTAGACATATAAACATATAAAAAATAATTACTATACCAAGGCTACAGAATGTGACCATGAAAAAGCAGATTCATCATGTTTATTACAAAGTATCAGACATGACGCCACACTCTCACTTGAGTTGTTGAATAAGGCTACATATGGCATATGAAATTGTTTGACAACAAAAAAGACCCACGACCTAGCCTACAAAGTTTATGTACTCTATTGACTAGCTGTTCCTTAGTTTGATTTTCACTTTAAAAAATAGTTAATGTGAAAGAAAATATCTCTCACTCTATTTAAGGCTTGCTGCTATGATTGATTAAGGACACTACATTTGCTTCCTGAGTACATTAAAGCCAGTGACGATAATTCTTTCCAGCAATGCTGCCTTGACTCAAAGAACTGATTTTTCAAAGCCTTGCATTAGCATAGAAGAGAAATCTGTTAAAAAAAACCAAGCCAACAAGCATCCAGGGACATCCACATCCAGATGTAAATGGGCACAACAGTATTTAAAATTGAAATAAACTTATGGATGGCTTAATATATAGGCAGAAGTGTTTGAAAATATAATTATCCTATTACCACACTTCTTATTTTCGGTGGAAAAATGTGTGCATGCAGCTTTCATAATCCCTGGTCAAATATGAATGAATGGATCATGTAAGATTTAAATTTTGAGAGCCAGGTGCTGTTGGAATAGGATTTCTGCCTAAGAAGAATATTCTCCACAGAGAAGAAAAAAAATGGTCTAAAAGACCTTATCAGTGGGTGAGGGGTTGTAGGAGCTGTCTGTCCATAAAGAATCTCTCCACTGAATCCCATGGGATGATGATTTATAGGATCCCCATCCACTGGATGTGACCACACTCCACTGCAATCAGATCCAGAGGGTAAATTATCTCCTGAATGATGGTGACATTTCTAAAGGACGTAACCCCCGGGCAGGGTTTTTAATGTTGACCATTGAGATGCTCTTCTGCAGAGCCAAATGCACTCTAGAAACAGTCCCCTAAGTTTTCTCAGCAGAGAACTTTAGGAGCTCTAATGCTTAGCCCCTTTGGAAAAAACCTCCTATGTATGTCTTCTCTTCAAACTGTTGATGCTGCTTATTTACTTCAATCCCAGACTACTCCTGCTCCAGTGGAGAGAATATAAGAGGCAGTTTGGGCCAAGTCCCTTTTTGCCAAGGGTAATGCCAGCAGAGCAACAGGCTTTTGGACAAAGTGCTCCCAAACACTTGCCCTGGGCAGCCCCTGCCCCCTCAGAGCTGTGAGAGCAGTTATCACTGCCAGAGAAAACCGTGGGCACAGATGGGTAGGAATAATTGTCAGTTTTCTTCTAGAGAATTATCAAAAAAGTATTCAAGCATGAGAATTTCTTCCTTGTTCTTGTGAAGGAATTAGAGGTGGCTACAGGTTTCTTATCAGGAAATTGTTTCAATTTCCCAGCAGAATCTTTGCAATAAATAGCACATTTTAATGGAAAGGACGATGGATTCTGAAGCAGGATGAGGGAATACCACAGGAAACATTTGCCAGTCCAGGAGGTTTCCCTAATGTCTGCAAGTGAGACTGCGTGTCAACTTGTGTCACTCGAGAGGATTTTAAAGATGTTTAAAATGTGCTCAACTCTTGCTGTCAACACAGCAAGAGCTAAATGCTTTTAAAAATTATGCTATTTCTTCTGAACTACAATTTCTCTTGTCAGTCCAGTCCTGAACAAGACGTTCCATCAATCATTCTACCAGAAGAAAACTCTAAGTGAATTTGAAGACACTACTAAGATAAAAGACTCTCATGTTTCATTCATAACATTAATATTTATACTAAAGCTTTCCTTGTAACCGTGACAAGTAATTAAAGCAACTAAAAGCTATTAGAAAATTCAGTTTAGAAGAGAAAGTTTGTCAACTTCTATTATGTGTTTTATGTGTGCAAGACTTCAGCTGTCATGGAGCAACTCAGCTCACACTGCTGTGCTTGAGGTGCAAAAGTCTACAGCCTTCCAGTCCTGCTCCGAGGGTCCATGTCCACGTGGAAACATGTGCAGAAAGAAACAGGGCATCTCCTGCAGAGGCAGGGATGTGCACCATCTTTACTCCCTCATTAGGCTGCTCTAACCTGGCTAATTCTGCAGCTTTCTCAGCACCAGTCACTCCTAATTCTCCCAATTCCAGGCAGCAGCAGCTTGGTGAGGCAGCTCGCTCCCCCATCACTCCACAGCCTCTGAGCAGCACAGAACTCACCAGCACAGTCAATATTATCGATTGCTTACTCAGGGGGGCATCAGCAGTCACTCCCAATGAGGCCAAATCCACCTCACAGCAGCAGCACCGAGCCCAGCTCGTTCCCAGCACAGCGAGCATCGTTTTGGTGCCTTGGGGCGCTGAGTGGGTGGATTGAAACTCTTCTGGCCAGCAGCAAAAGCAGGACATGCTGTAACACAGGCACTGCCATGACAGCAACAAATAAGAGAATTCTGATGATGCTGAAACACTGATGAGCTGATCATCACTGTCAAGAGCAACTTGCTTTTGTTATAGATTAGGAACAGAGACATCACCTTGTGTGTCTGCCTAGTCTGGATCCATTAAGGGCATCAGCATCTTTCACACAGCTTTTGGATCATCCAGCTGCCAACAAGAACCCAGAAATATTTTAAAAATGCTAAACCAAAGTCCAAACCCAAGCTTTGCAAAGCTGAGTGGGCTTGAACACAGTGGATCAGGCCTGACCCACTGTAAGGAGGAACATGAAGAGCTGGGGAGAAAGAGTCACTGAGACCACAAGCACAGTTCAACTGCAGCTTCCAATGTCAGAGCAGTGCATTCGTGCTTTTCTAAATTCCAATTTTCACAGTTAGGAGAGGGGGAAATTTACTAAGATTCTTCATTTCCTTTTCATTCCTAAAAAAAGGCAAATCTCTTGCTGATTACTTTGCTCTGTGTTTGATGCTGCAGTTTGAAAAGAGTGCAGTGAAAGAGGGTAAGTTAATAGAATAAATGGAAGGAAAACTAGTTTCCAGCCCCTACAAAAAATTACTGTGTGACCTTTATGATTGTCACAACATATTTGTGCTTTCAATGCCAGGTTTTCCTTTGCTGAGCAGTGCTATCTTCTCCCTTTACAACCATCACCTCCCGGAGTTGTCCAACTGAAGCTCACAGCGAAGCATCAGAGCTGGATGAAGCCTGGCAGCTTTTTTTTTGCACTGCAAAGATCAGCTGAGCCCAAAACTCCATCCAAGGCCCACTAGGCACGAGCTCCACAGACCTGAAATGATCTGTAAAGTTCCAGAAATATCACATGAAGTGACAGAGCTGATTTTCACGAGGCAGAGTTTAAAAGTCGCTTCAAACAATGGGAAAATTGAAGGAGAAAAAGACAATGACCACAAAGTTGTTGCTGGTGAAACATCTGCCTGTCTCCTGCAGGACTTCTTCCTCCTTGGTTTGGAATACCCAAGGGTTTTGTTATTAATTGCATATACACACACTATAAATTTGAGTATATTATCCAGTATCTACCTTTCAAGAAATCTTTCTGAAGCATTTGGAAATGGTTGTAAACAGAAATACTGAAGCAAAATGGAAGGTAAAGTTACTTTATAATTATCTGAGAGTGTTTTTCCTTTTTTTCCTTCTTTATGTAAAATTAAGAAAATTTAATCTCTTTCATTTGCCATATCGAAAAACAAATAATTAAGCAATAATCCTAAACATTTTCCTGAGCATAAACAATGAAGTTTGCTTGTTTTTCAATCAATAGATTCAAAAATCAAACTTCTCAATTCTAGTCAAATAGACTGATTATTTCACCAAAAAGCAAAATGAAATATTGAACTGCTTTGATTAATAAGATTAGACTTTGTCATAAAATCAAATCTATATTCTGCAGGTAATCCAGTAATTTCAAAATTCAAATCAATACGAAAAGCCTGAACTGGAATTAAGACATCATGTGAACAGTTTCTTCTTAATCTTAAAAAGCATAAAATGAAAGAAAGAAATCCTGAAGGCATTATTTTAACTTTACTCTGCTAAAAAATCAACTCAGGCTTTCTGGAAACATTTTGTATTTGATGAAATTGCTACTTATGATGAAAAACAGTTGTTGAAATCTCAAGCCAGCTTCAACAAAGATGTTTTCAAATATGGTCTCTGTATTAAGCTCATTACTTTGATTTTATAAAATGTCAGACAGCAAAATTTAGCACAGATAATTATTTAAATTAGAAAGCCTGTAAAATCTAAGTTGACATGCCATCTTGAAGTTGAAGGAATATTTTCAGCTTATTCTTTTGAATACCATCCACTTTGCCACTCAGTTTAATGTAACTATCAAGCAATTAACAAACCAATTAGATTATTCTGAAATTTTCATTCATTCTTCCAGAATTGAAGTGTTCAATTCATTTACTTCACATGTTGCCATTAAAAAAAGCCATTAAATTTACCAGAGAAAAGACCAGTAGAGACCAAGTCTTATATGGAGAATGGCATTGAAGTTCAGCTAAATGCCACTATTTACTCTATTAGCAGCAGTAATTACTGTTTGAAACCAGTGTGAAGGGTTTTGTAAAATTATTGAGTGCTTGTATTTTAACAGTGGTTGCAACACAACCATCAGGACATCCCACATGTCCAGTGGGCCCAGTATCATACTGGGGCAGTGACAGGACTGGCTATTTTGGTGTCCTTCCCAGTCCCATAAATCCAGACAACAGCCCTGTGTTCTGGGTTCCAGCCCGTGCTCTGCTCCCAGTCATGGGACCATTTGTGCCACTTGAATGAAGGAAAGGAACACCAAATTATCTCCTCACTATCTCCTTAGATTGGAAAAATTGTAAGAGCCCTCAGTACCCAATTATGGGTTAATTAGAGGTGCTTGTACTTTAGGCACAGAGATCCCAAAAAGCCAGTCAATACTCACGACAGAAATTCTTGGAGGAGATAAGGAGCTGTGACATGCACTGCTCTTACAGATAAACCAAGAGATAGTTAAAACACACATTGATTTGGGCCTCTCACCTTTCCCTGTTTAAAATGTGATAGAACACAACTTGCTTTATCAGAAAATTATAGTGTAAGAGATGTTGCCATCCAACAGCTTCAGCACAGGATACTTCAGTGGGAATTTTAGAGGGAACAAGACTCAGAGGATGAATGATGCTTTCCAAGAAATAATTCTAAATGTGTTTCCCATACATATGCACAGAGGACAGTCTACACTGTGAAAATGCAATTGTGAATACACCCAGAACACCTCTGAGGAAAACAACTTCTTCCCCTGTAAACATTAGGCACTCAAGCAAATGCAACTTGCTCTACAGAGAAGCTGAGAACCTTCTGAGAAACACTGGTGGAACAGCTGAAAAATCAAAACATTATTTATGGGAGGTTTGTGAGATCTGGCATCAGGCTTGATAATTTTTTTTTCTTCCCTGTGAATATGTGTCTGTGCTTTCGTTCTTAAACATTAACAGGTTTGAACAAGGAAAAGTACCTGGAAAAGAAAAGAACTGCCCATTTCCTACGATGAGGCAGCAAGGATACTTTCATATTCATAATTAAAACACACCAGCAATGCAGTTTTTACTCCATCTCTATTAGGACAGAGAGTAAGAGAAATCCCCCAAGGAATACTGACTGGAGAAGAGAAAAGCATAAGATTTTAAAATCTTGACAGAGGTGTTAAATCAAAACCACTTGTTAAAAATTTGATTCTTCATTTTTTCTTTTTTATTATTGTTGGGGTTTTTTTTACTTGCAAATTTCTTTACAAAAACCCAAGCATATTGTTACACTCTCAGCTTATGGCACAGTTTTACCTTTGAGACACAGACTGTCATTGCTCCAGGAAAAGAACAGAGTCTAATTTTCAGAAGAAGTGAACACACAGAATTCCTGCTGAAGTCAAGTATAGCTTTGGGCACTCCAGATCTCTTGAAACAAAAAGTATCACACTCAGCCCCTGTTCAGAGTGTTTTGGCTATTGATGCATAAACAAAAAAGCAAAAGGCTTATTCCCATAAGATGGACTAGCTTTCTTTTTAAGACAAAAGATAATATTCAGTTTTTAATTATTTTATGCAAAGAAGAGATATGTTGCCAAATACCAAAGTCAAAATTCACTGGAGCACAGTTTGTCAGGCATCCTTGCAGCATCAGGTACTGTTTCAGCAATGTCTTCAGTGATTCCAGGTGTGTCTCAGGTTAACTGGAAGAGAAGTAAGGTGTGAGTGCTACATTTTTATGATCATTAATCTTCAGTAAGATGCTCTGAGGGTTGGAGCACATCTCCTATGGAGACAGGCTGGGAGGCTGGGGGTGTTCAGCCTGGAGAAGAAAAGGCTCCAGGGAGACCTTAGAGCCCATTCCAGTATCTAAAGGGTCTCCAAAAGGGCTGGGGAGGGACTGAGACAAGGGATGGAGTGACAGGACAAAGGGGAGTGGCTTCAAACTGCCAGAGGGAAGGGTTAGATGGGATATTGGGAAGGAATTCTTGCCTGTGAGGCCCTGGCACAGGCTGAAGCTGTCCCATCCCTGAAAGTGTCCAAGGCCAGTTTGGACAGGGCTTGGAGCAACCTGGTCTAGTGGAAGGTGTCCCTGCCCATGGCAGGGGTAGAATGAGATGATTTTTAAGGTCCTTTCTGACCCAACTCAAACCACCCTATGATGTGTTCCTGCAAGGTTGAATAAAACAGAAGATTTGGATTTTATGACACATTTTAAAAAGATCTGGGTTGGTAAATATTAGCAATTAATATGGAGTGGGTGTGAAATACAAATGGGAAATCAAAATATTCAAACCAGAAAAGTGCAAGTCAGTACTTGTTTTATTTCACGGAATTCCTGGTTGGATTGCTGAAGTTCATTGTATTTTCACGTTCCATCTTTATCCAATTTTTCTTTTATCCCCAGAATCCCACAGTCTGACTGTTAGAAACTTGTGGAACTTGTTTATTTTCTTTTCTCTTTTTGTCATTAGTGTGGGTGAGGACTTTCTGTCCACAGAACTGGAGGGTGTCATCCTCTGCTGATTGCTTGGCTTCCCGAACCATTACAGTGTCCCCTGCCACGTGGCTTGGGTGTGAAAAAGGATGTCCTACACAGAAAGATTAAACTCCTCTGCAAGGAGCAAGGAAAATGAGCAAAAACAGTACTTACACAAGAAATGCTTGTAAAGGAAACCCTGAATTTTATAGCCAGGGGTTTAACTCATGTAACATGGAGAAATGGGAACTGTCACCTCAGTAGATTTTCTTCCATTACTCCGTTTGCTTTCATAATGGGAGGCTTTTTTGCAACATGACCTTCAGATACCTCTGTTCTCCACAGTGTCAGCTTTTCTCCCTGCATGCTGATAAACTTGGGAAGCTGAGGCTAATAACTGAGCCCCCCCTGAAAGGTGCAAAAGTAATAAGACAGGTCAGGTCCTAATTGGGATGTGTTTGAATAAGGACAGAACGTGCAGAACACGAACCTCACCGAGGCTGGTGGGAGCTGAGTGCACAGAGAACGAGCCTGAGTGGCATGGAAAGCCTCCTCCATGCTATCCCAGGAAACCTCTTCCTTCCAGCCCATCCCCCTACAGTCATTAGCTGGTGGTATGTGTGTGTGCACAGCTACCAATTTAAAGAGCAATTTACTGGAACTCTGGAAACACAAACATCTGTGTTTCAGTCTGATCAAGTGAGCTCTGCGTTCTGATAAAATCTTGCTTGGGGCAGCTCTGATTTACAACCATTAATAATGATTGCAGTGATTTCTATAGTGCAGCATTTGGCAAGAGATGAGGGAGCAAACACCCCTCGCTGCACTGTGCATAGGGGAAGGGATGTCTTGTAGCTGCCAGCATCCATCTCCCTTATGCCTTGAATTATATCCTGCTCTAAAGGCACAAATGCTCTCAAGCAATGGTGCAGACAGCAGCTAATGCAAAACATTAGCAAAGATGTAGTTTTATCTTGCCATTCTATGTGAAGACTTGCAGAACTTCATTTTCAAAGGGGCTGAGACAGTAATCAACTCATGTCCATTTACACTGCCCAGTTATGAACACTTCTATTGTGCCTTATTGAGACAGAGGATAATTTAGCAGACTCCAGATCACTGGTTCAGAGGTCTGTTATTTAGTGCTAGTACTCAAAAATACATTTGTGTTGAACATTTCTGTTGGATCTGAAAAGTCTAAGAGCATGGTCCTGCTGGCAAGAGCCTTGCAGGATTTAAATTGATTTTTCAGATATATGTGCCTTCTCAGCTAATTTATACTTTTCTGCCTGGTTTGCTCAAGGGCTTTAATTCAGTGCCTGTGCAGTGTGCTCCAAAGTGTGCTGTTTGAGGCTGTACAACTGCATCATGTTGTGGAGGTGATATTGTCTCCAGCTCCCCGCTCTGCTGGGAGCTGTTCTGCACTGTGAGTACCAGGAGCTCTCTCCACTTCGCTCCCGGGCTCTTTAGTACATTAAGCCCACCTGCCAGGTATTGCAGAAGGGCCAAGGAGTCACAGGGATTAACTGGATAAGCCACATGAAGTTAGGGCTTGCCTAGACAGCTGCCCTAAGCATCCCGACTGGAAATCGTGGTCATTACCTCAGCTGTTTTGCTTCTGTGTGTCAACCCTGGCTTTCTAATCTGGTTGAAAGAGCCAAGCTAATCTCCCAGTGTGGTGCAGGGCTATTCCCACACACAGATGATTCAATTTTTGGAGCTTGAGGTACTAGAAATCGAACAGCATTTTCTTTTCAAGTTCAGCTTCCAGGCTTAGCTGTGTCCCGCCAGCTTCGGGAAGCACAGCCCCACGCCGTGCCTTGGCCACCTGCTGGCCTCAGTGTTTGCCACTCAGAAAGAAAAACCAAGCAAACCAACAGTTGTGTCATAATGGCACAGGAGCTCCTGGAGGTAAATGTCAGCGTTTCCATGACCAACCCAGAGAAGCACTGATGTGAAATCAGCTCATTTTGGTCACAGCAGCAGCTGGTATCCCTCACCCTCCAGCATCAGCACTCTCAGCAGTTGCACGCTGGACTCAGTGGATTTAAGGCTTTACCTTTAACACCCCAGCCAGAGCAGGGCTCCAAGGCAGCCCAGGCACTGCTGTGTTCTGTCCAGCTTGGTAGAAGGCCTTCAGGATCCAGAAACAGCACACCGAGCTGCTCGACAAGTCCCGACTTTGCACTTCAAACATTATCAATATTTGGCAGCAAAGTTCATTTAATTAACAATCTCTTACTTTAAAAGCAGATATATTCTTTTAATGAAACAACAGTCCCCCTGCTTTGAAGAATTCAGAGCAAGATGAAGCTGGGACCTGATGATAATTCCAAGCAGCCTCATTGCACCTTCTTGGCAAAGCTGCTCAAAAGCCCCGTTTCATTCCCCACTCTGATCAGTGGATCTGATGCTGCTTTCAAGCTATAAGACACATTTTGCTTTTTGATGATGCAATGAAGGGGTTGATGTAAATAAGTAAAAGGTGATGTCTTTAGAAACCAAACTTTTAGGGAAGGAGGAAATCCAAGATCACTTTGTTGAAAGCTGGAAAGTCTCCAAACTATATCACGGCACACTTCCATAATGCAGTCTAAGATATATAGAAAGTGCCAGAGATTTAGATTTCAAAGCTTAAAAAAAAACACATTCAATTAGAATTGTTAACATGATTGTAAGAGATCATGCAGCAATGTTGCTATGTCCTTTGCTCTCATTTAAGGTGTCATTAAGACAGAGAAAATTCTTCCTCAGTCTATCCATCAGCACATTAACTCCAGCACGGCAGGAGCCTTGAAAGAGATGGCAAGATAGCTCTGAGCCACTGGAAAAATCTCAAGGACACACAAACAAAACCAACAAACCACCAAAACACACATGCCAAACAATAGCTACCATAAGAGAAGTAAAACAAGTCTGGGTTTAAGAACTCCAGCTCATGAAATGCTGGTGAGCAGGGATACCCACACTGCTCTTCCAGCTTTCCATATGGAGGAAAATTCATTAGAGTCTAATCTTTCTAGGAAACTAAATTATCACAAGTTTCTGTCATAATCAATGTGGCAGATGGCTTGGTTTTCCTAGAGAGATGACAGCATTAAAAACATTTTGAGAGTCATATATTCACACATGAAGCTGTAGCATTCTTTATCTAAAGAAGTTTACATTTCCTTTACAAGCTGCTAATAGCTTCTCATAAAAATCAAGGAAATTAATTATTAGAAACTGATCTCTAAAGGTAAATTACCTAAAGTGATTGTAATTCCACTTTGATCCACATTAAATCCTCCATCTCAGTATTGATTTCTCTCAGGCTCCATTTACAGAGTTTGTGTCTAAAAAATAAGAAAGAATGATCAGTAATGAATTGGCACAACATTGAAGCAGCTTAAATTCTCAGCACTGCCCACGAAATTTTTCCATACACCTTAAATATAGTTATTCCGAGAGAATCATAAGAGGTGTTTTCTTACCCAGCCTCTGGAACAAACAAGTTTGAAAGGCAGCTGAGTCCAGCCTTGGCAGGAGGTCTCGGAGTGCAGCCACTGCCCAGGGTGTTGGGGAAAGCACAGAGCAAAACACTGCTCCTCAAGACGTTCTGTGTGTACAAAGCTGGTGCAGTTCTCAACTGAGGTTTTTTTATATCTGACTCCTGACACTAGAAGAGGACACAGACACCCCATTCCCAAAAATGCTCCTTTAAATCAAGTGCTACCTGTACCTGCCTCTCCTTTCCAGCTGATGCTGCAGTAAATCCTCACTGCAAAGCACCCTCCAGCCACCTGAGGAGTTCACAGGTGCAGCCCTGCCATGGAAAGGCTTGGCTGGAAAGGATTGGGGGGGAGAGGGAGCAAAAAGGGTTAACTAGGATCCTGTCAGCTCAACAAGGAGTTGGAAATAAACCGTTTTTCACCTCCTCAAGTAACAGATTCTCAGAGTTATATTAGTACAAGGATTTGCATAGGCACAATTATATGAGAGGAGAGTTTAATTTTCAGCTTTTGCTAGAAAATTTGCTAATTCACCATACTTTCTTCTCATGGGTATTAGCTTTATAGTTCAATGATGTCAGGGCACAGGTCAGTCACTAATGCTCTGCAGAACATTTACCATGAGACTACTAATTAAATTAAACAATTTACGCAATCTCACTTTCCAGTTCTCAACCTGAGCACAAAGGCAAAGCAAAGAGAAAAAAATTAACTTCAAAACAAACGCCTCATAATTAAACTCTAATTTTCATAAACATGGAGAAAGTTAACAGCATTTGCTACCCCAAATTAAGAAGTCAGCCTGTTCCCTTCGTGCACATATGCACATCAGCCATTAAATTTTAATGTTAATACAGTGCCAGCAGTTCTCATATGCAAGGGCTCTAATCCTCACTGCAAGAATCACCTGTTCCAACATGATACCCTTTACCACCATTCAGTAAAGTTTGTGCACCCTTCACACTCAAGGAAAGGAGGGAAGAAGAAAATAAAATTTAGTATGGTTCAGTTGAGCAGAGATAAAACACACCATTATTTTCAGGCATTAATTCAAATTAAAGCCAGTCTGCACCAACCACACTGATTTGCATTTCTTGCTTTCTGCACACAGTTTTGTAAGGAGAGATTGTTACTTGTGGAAAAGCTACTGAGTGACAGAAATAGGAAGGCAGCTCTGCAAATGACAATATTCCAGTGTAAAATTCAGCAGAGTCCCTCAGACTTGGGCAGCAAGTCCTGCCTGTGTAAATCTCTGCTGCCAGAGCAGGTTATTGTCCCAGTCAAACCCCAGCCCTCAGAGCACTGTACAGCTCCCTGCTGCAGGTAGGAGTCTGGAGCATCACCTGCTTCATCCACCAGCAGGAAAGAGGATGAAACCAGAGTAAATCCACCAAATGCATCTTTCTAGAAGGACAGTCCTGCTAATACACTCACCCACTGTAACTCTCCAAATCAATAAAGCAGCCAGACACAAAGCTTTCTGCTGCAGATACAGACTTGCCTTCCAGGTCGGAGCCACGAACGTGGCACAGAAGTGAAATAGCAAACAGCAGAGAAGCAGATTTGTGCAGAAACACTGTTCTTGTTGAATATGAACAAGTTACACTTTGACACAGGCAGACAAGGCAGTTTTCCCAAGTAAGAAAAGCTAGATTTGATTAAGCCACAACTTTTGTTGGCTTGAGTTCCCAAACCTGTAAACAAGGACCAGCTGGTCCCCAAAGCTTTGAAATCCCCAGGGAGTCCTATATTGATACAGAATTGGGACAATGAAATCTAAAGAGAGTTTTAAAATTTCAACAGTTTTTCTTTTGTGTGGAATTAGGAGATGAACTGAGAACCACCTTAGTTTTGAACATGGTGCAAGTCTCAGAGCTGTGAATCACTGCTGGCTGCCTGGACATCAGGCTGCTGTGAGACACAGCAAGGATGAGAGCAGTATTAGAGTATTTTCAGTGCTTTGGTTATTATTTTTAATTATAAAATATTAGCAAAATGCCCCCCTCCCCTCCTTCACTAAAGAAAAAATAATTTCAAGCCAAAACAGCAGAACAAGTCCACTGGGAAAAGCTGGAACAAAGACTGAAATACTTCCAGCATTTAAGGATCTTGAGGATTTTATGCAAGAATGATAAAACAAGTAATTCCATAAAGCCTGAATTAAAATGGACTTATTTCAATGAGTCAAAGCTTTGATTTTTCTTTCCAGTTCAATCCATTCACACCATTTGAAAACAGAAATCTGTGTTGCCCCCTTTGGGGATGCCCAGTTATGTATTAGGAAATTAGGCTGTAATATTCTCTTCTGCAGGCCACTGGTGCAGCAGTCAGCCCTTTCACTCCACTTTATCTTTGGCATAACTACAGCCTCAATAGAATTCTGCATGAGTCCCTGTTAAAAAATAGCAGCAATAAATTTTTCCCCCCAAAACACAGGTAGGAATCCAGAGTCAGCTGTTTTAAAATTTATGAAAAGAAGCAGTAATTTAAATGTGAGATGGGAGCAATTTTAGTCCCATTTCAACTAATGCTAATGTTCAGATTTTAGTTATTAAAATTAATTTGCTTCAATTATATTAAAATCAGTGGAATTGTGTGCCACTGTATTGATGGATAATAGCAATAAGCACTAAGTATGATGTTTGAAACCTCTACTCACTATCAGCAGGAAGCATAAATGCAGCCACAAAGCCAAGAACAGAAAATGGAAAAGAAAACTCATCCTTTTCACAGATAAAAGCAGAAAGTTACACACAAAATACTGCAATCCAAAAAGTAAACTTTTCTCTGCATTTTAGGTAAATCATGCTTTGATACTGAGCCCATATTCATGGACTTACTAAAGCCTGGCCAGCACTCAACATTCCTCTCCTCCAAAGTTCTCCTGTGTTCACCTGAAGACACGGAGTTCATCAAATGCTGCTGTGCCCTTCCTCCACAGAAGGCACAGCCAAAGGGCCTGGTTTCCCCTGAACTGTCATTCCAAGAAAAGCAGGGACTTTTCTTCCCAGCAGAAGGTACAGGCAGGGCTGCAGAGCAGTGCCTGGCAAAAAATGACTTCATCATCTTGGTAATCTTTAAAGGAGCTTTGATTGATCTTATTTACAAAAGGTTCACATGGATCTAGTTTTACTTAAGACTGGGAAGCGTGTAATAGGAGCCCATAAAGCTAATGGAGGTAAAATTCTTCAATATTGCGATCAATTACGAGCTGCCTTACATTTATCACGAGTGACTGTTTTTCTTTGAGCTGATCCTAAGCCCTTTATCTTCCAGATTTCCCTCCTCCCTTTCTCTTTTTTGAATATATTTATTGAATGTTTAGAAAACCTTCAACAGAACACAGAAAAGAAATGAGCTTGTAAAGTATTTGGGCACTCAGGCAAATCCAAGGGAAAGCTGAACCCCCTCCTCATGGATGCAATGATCCTGCTCAGTTCTGACATGGAAGAGAATGGAATATTTAGGCAAGACCTGCCACAGACGTGATTAGCCCTGAGAAGACACTTCATTCAGTGACAGCTGTAACACATCAGGTACAGACTCTTTGAGGAGGATGATATGGGGCAAGTAGTCGTGTCATCTGTAACATCCCATCTTGCTATCAGCAGAAATCCACATTACTGTGAGGTAGGAGCAGACCCTTACAGACTGGATTTCGCTGGGGAAATTATCACAAACTTCATTAAAATACTGGCAACTTTGCTGCTGGACAGGTTTTACATGACTGGGAAGATCTTGGCTCTGCTGTCCCACGGTGCCATGTCCAAGCCACAGCCATGGCTTTGTGCCTCCTCACAGTCCACCATCCTCCCAGAGCAAGCTGCAATTTCTCAGCCTCCCAACACTCCAGCTGCACTCACAGCAGTTCACTGAGCAGCTCTTCATGGCTGACACTGAATAATGGGAAGAACAAAACCCAGCATTGCTGGATTCAGAGGCAGGAAGGCTGATCATCTACAGCTCAGAAGTCTCTCGAGTTGTAAAGACAGAGAGCCAAATTTTGACAGTTCAGTTACCCAGTCACTTACACAGCCTTGAAAGAATGTACAGTACTTAAAATACACATGGTATGGCATCAGTTGGAAAATCTTCACTGGGAGACAATAAAAAAGGAATAAACTTACAGACTTTCTGAATGGATTGAGAACTTGCCGTTGTATGTTCTCATACACTTCCAAGCCAAGACAGCTTTTAGACAAGGTAGTAGTCTAGAAATTAGAGTTCAGAGCTTGGCATTCATTAACTGAATTGTGGAATTTCTGTTTAAAACAGTGTTTAAATATGCAGGTTGTTCCTAAGCAACCTTGGTCCCTCAGTCCCTCAAGCTGAGAAAAGATCTCCTGGATTTTAAGTGTCCCCTTTGAAACGATCATTCCTTGCACAAAGGTCTTCAGGTATTATAAATTATTCCAGCCCTTAAGTTCACATTTACCTCTGGTTTTTGTTGCCCTTTACTTCTCCGTGGAAGCCTTAGAAGGGTTCTCTTTAGGGCTGCAGTATTTTATTGTAAACTAACACAGACCTCTGCTAACATTTTCATTTACTTGTAGCGTGAGTTATGGACCCCTTCAAGGATATTGAATGGCCAAATGATGTGAGGTCAAAGAGAGTTTGCCAAAAGCTAATGCATCTCAAACTAAACTGCATATGAAACTTAACTGCTATCATTCTTCCACCATACTGCTTTTTTTTATTATTATTATTTTTATCTTTATCTTCCACCTATGGAGAGGACAAGGCAGTCAATAATACTGTGGGGGATTCATCACACAATAGGCAGGACTTTTCCAAGCAAGGAGCTTGCTAATGAAAGTATTGCAGAATGATCTGTACATTTTAATGGACCTTGAACAAAGACTTGAGCTTTCCTTCCTCATTTTTTTTTAAACACCACATGAATTTTTATTAGTATATTACTCCAGTCTTGTTTTGAATACTTAGGGGTCACCTTCCTTGTTGGAGCCTGCATAATGGCAGAGAGGGCAAAGTGGAGCAGAATGAATAAATAAGGAAAGACTACACTTTACCTTTCAAGGACAGGAACTACAAATACAGTTTTGGGTGTTGTTTGTTTTGGTCTTTTCTCCCCTTCCCAGTTTTTAACCTTTTCTTTTTCTTTGAAGTTGTCAAAACCTCCTGCCCTGTTAGACACAGCAAACACCTTTTCAGGCTTTTGGACTAGCAATTCATTTAATTTTTTGTATAATATAATATTTTTCTGTCAACCAGAAGCAGTCCTGATAATTCAAGCTTTAAATTAAGTTTGCCTAAGGGTACCAAAGAAGAGCTAATGACAACTTAGCTACAGATGTCATTAAACATTTAACCTTATCACATTAAGCAAAGCCCATCCTGCATTCTGCAGTCAGCTAGGAGAAAAAAATTACCAAACACACTCCTTGAGGATAAAACCTAATATATTCCCAAATAATTGGGGGTTTGCAAACAGAAGTTAAGCTTTGCCACTGATAAGAGTGCACAGGTGTGAATCCTGCCTCTTTGCAGCTGGAAGGACGATGCAGGAACAGGAGTTAACCTAAAATGCCGAAGTTTGGCTACCAAAGAGATCCCACAGAGTCCTGCAGCTCATCCAAAGCCTGATGGGATCTCAGGGTCAGGGAAAAGGAAGGAGGAAGCACACAAGGAAGTGGTTCAGCTTTTTAAATAATGATCCAGATCACTAACATCCTGGCTGTCTCCATGGCAACCGAGCTGGATTGCTGCTGAATGCAATTGTGGGTTGCCAGTTTTTAACCCTCATGAATAGGAGGGCACAGGAGAAGCCCACTTGAGTAGGTTTGAAACTGGTTTTCAGCAAGGAAGTGATTTAGTACACATGCACTTCTACAACAAAACATATTAAAGTTATTTTTTATTTATTGCTTGAACCAGTAAATGCAGAACTACTCCCAAAATGTTGAAATAAAATATTTTCCTGCAGAGCCACCTGCACTGGAATGTGAAAACCCCAGTAAATATGAGCTCAATTGTAACTTTTCCAAGAATTTTTATAAAGTTGTTTTGCAGTCACCGAAAGAAGAGATAAAAATTTCCGAGTTACAGCAGACAACAGAAGCAGATAAATGTGAGCCAGCCCTCACCTTGGCCATGTTAATATGTTCCCTTGATCATACTATTGTATCAAAACATAGACTGCCATAAGAAATCCAATTAAAATGCAGAGCCACCACAGACATTAAACTGCATAAAAGTATTTTTGTCATATTTGTTGCAGGGGGGTTAGATCAGAAACCTGTCATTCATTTCAATCTACAAGTGATGGAGACACAAAAAAATACAGAAAAAAAAACCACCAAGACTGTAACAGTGTAAACTCTTGAAGCTGAAGAGCACATTTGACTGGATTTTTTTAAAAATGTGTACTGATAGATTTTAATAAGCTCAGGTCAAATGCTGAAAGGTTCTGAGCCCGTTTGATGACAAATTACTTTATCTCTTGACCTACCCAGATGAACAGGGCAGTAGATTCTCTATGAGATTCTCTAAGGTTTTTAAATAAGATTGCAGTTATATTTGACAGATTCTCACATGAAGGATCCCTCCACTAAAACAAGATCTACTAACTGTGCCATGGAGTTTGTTGCTGCAGTCTGCTTCCTCTCACTTCAGGGACTGATCTAATGCACTCCTAAATATCTGGTGGCAAGGAAAGTGAGACCACCAGAATAACATTTATTGTGTCAAGTGGAGCTCAGACACATCTACAGCAGAACCCAGCCCAAAGTCAGAGTAAATCACTCAACAACATGTCAGTCTTTGCTTCGCTCTGGCATGAGTCAGTTATTGGAAACCTGCTCTGCAGCTGAACATTTTCTCCTTTAGGAGAGAAAGGTAGTCTAGTTTTATCCTTTTAACTGTCAAAAAGAACTAGGATCAGGTTTCTGATTTGCCAGGTTTTTATTTTAGCAATCCATTGAGCATCTCTCTGCCTCGGTTTCATGGAAATAGAGTTGGGGTTTTTCTGACCCAGGCACACCATCAAGATTCAGAGCTATCCATCTCAACTTGGACTTGACATTGATGGGAATTGCCTGATTTCACTCCACTGGTGTCAACATCTGAAAATCAGGTACAGTAACAGACTCCTGGTTTGCTTCTGCAGTGTAAACCAGACCCAAATAAGAGTCAATTATTTCATGTCATAATTGATGAATCCATCAGTGCAAAGGGCCATTATCAGAAACCCCACGGAACGGGATGTGGGCTGTGGTACACGCCAATGCTGCAGTAATTCTGTCATGATTATTTTATTAAGGACTTATTAGCAGCAGCCAATTTTGCCTCACAGTCAATCCTTTGGGCAAAAGGGGAAAATACAGAAAAAATGAACACACACTTACAGGCATCCTGACAACCTTAACAAACTGTCATTAGCAAAATTGCCTTTTCCTCCTTCAGAGGTGTCAGAATTTAAGCTCCATCTAGACACACTACTTGAAAGACACTGCCATCACCACATGGCAGCCTCTCACTTTACACCAGTCAGAAGCAAAACCTCTTTGGCCTGTGCTGAGGGATGAGCAGCTGTAAGGATTTGTGCTATTTCTTTGCAAATTCACATGAAGTCTGTCTGTACTAAAGGATGTTAAAAATCAGGCCCACTTCATTGTCTCAAATGAATTAGCCTGAAAAAAAAATCTATTAAAAATAATTGAAGATGCCTCATAGAATTATTTAAGGTTTAATTTCTTTTCCAATTACAGTTTGATAGATTCACTTTTTGACATCTATGGACAACACTAAAAACATCCATTTCCGTCAAATACCACCTAAATGTTGACAGAGCCTAATTGAAATTCTTGGTGTCACAAACTACATAGCACCTACCCAAGGAGTGGAATCCCCTTAAAACTGCACCAGAGATGTCCATACAGAGCTGCCAGGAAGGGTCACAACTTCTGGGCTGTAACAACACTGTCAGCTTGCTATAAAATCCATCATTTTTCTGGCAGTTTTGCATAATAATTTATAGTGTTGATTGCACAGAGCACGGGGGTGTTTAAGGGTTTGCTTTGAAAGTGAAATTTCTTCAAAATATTTTAGCAATACCCTTAACTTTTTGAATTAGATTTTACAGTCCCGAGTTCCTGTTTATAATATTGATCACTCTGCTAGTTTCTGCTTTGACTTACTCTTACAGGTCTCTGAGACCTGTAAAATAGTATAATATTTCATCCATATCCCACATAGCACCTTTATAATGTCTGCCTTCCAGTCCTGCTCATCAGGAATTACAGAGCTCAGGTAAAAACGCCTGTGAAATGTCATCCCTGACTCTTTATTTGTTTTCAAGTGACTTTTAATTAAACATTGATGTGTGAAAAATGTCAAAACCACCTCTTCACAGATCCCTGAATGCAGTTGTGATTAAATTTTAAATAAATAAATAGTTGTCATTTTAATCAACAGCATAAACTCCTGAGAGTTAAAGGAGGAAACACGAGCACACTCAAAACACAACTCAGGTTGTGTTACAGGTTTCCCAAGGATGCTCCTGTCAGGCTCTTCTGCTGTTCAAGAGTAAATAGATCAAGCAGGATGAGAATTAGAAATCAGCAGCTGAAATGGCTAAAGTTGCTTGTAGCTTGTTTTCCAGAAACTACAATTTAGTATAAATTTCGTGGAATATCTGGCATCTGCATATTCTTGTCAAAACATAAACTGATTACAACTTGAGTCTGCCAGCAGCCTGAAACAACTAAGATACATTTATGATGGATGTGTGAATTTATATAATTTTAAAGCTGTCGAGAGAACACAGATTTAAAGAGCTGCATTGTTTGATTCCCAGTAGATAAAGAAAAGAAGGAATATCAAACCAGGAGTCCTGTGTGCTGTCACAGGTGGGTGGAGCTTGACAGTGCTCATCAAACCTCCACAGCTAATTGGCACAGAGATAATGAGCAATCCAGGGCGACGGGGACATGGGAGCAGACGAAGCTGCAGGAACAAACAGATCTCCTTCTTGAGTGTGTGCCCAGGGCAGTGATAGATGCTGCTGTGCCTGGCTCTCATTTGCAGCCCTACACCACCATATTGCAATAATCAGGCAATTTTTCAGATCCAACTCCCCCTGTCCCCCCTCTCATTCCACTCATTCTACACAAAACCTCAAACCAAGGAGCAATCAAGTCACTCACTTCTGTTGCTTCTATGAAAATATGGTACTGTAGCTTGAATATAGATATCCTAAATTTTAGTGCAGTGGCGTTTTTCTTTAATTGTACAATGCCTTCTAAATGAATACGAAATTCTTGGTACCGTGATCGCTATTCTAAACACATCCATTAGTGCTACCCATATGAGTGGCAGAGGTATTAACAGTGGTTGCTGCTGACTGGTTTGCCTATCATGTTCATTTGGTTAACATGCAAAAACAACTGGCCTTATTAAAGCATTTGTTTGAGTCTCTAACTTCAGCCAGTAAATCAGTATAATGTATTTTCTAGGATGGAGGAACCTGGGTAGTATCACACAACCGATTGTCATGCAAGCAAACTAAGTGTACATAAGCAACTGAAGAAGACTGTCAACTACATACATGAAAAAGACCTTTATTAACCCCAGTTTTGATATTTTTCACTTGGCTGGAATCCTAACAAACAAGGCAGGTGATGAGCAGCACCATGTAAGTAACACAAGTGCCATCCTCACACTGTTACACTCCCCCACAGATACAACAAGTATACTTGTGGGTTGATCAAAGAAAGGAAACAGTGCTCAAAAGCACAATTTTGATAATCAGAAATGAATTAATGTTCCTGCAGTGCTTTAGAAGGCATCCCACAAACAATCAAACTCCACTGAGCCGTGTTCCTATGCAATAAGCACAACATTTTGCATTTAAAATGACTACTGTCCATTCCAATAGGAACTACTGCAATTAAAAAGGTGTAAAGAACAATCATAGTCTGATTCAGAATTAAATCCATCTTCATACCATGGTTAAGGACTGTAAATTAAATAGAAGATAGCATCCCACCTGTAAAATTTGTAGTACTACTTCTACCATGATTCATTTAAACCAACGAGCTCATTTAGTACACGCTGATTAGAAATGCCCTACACATAATGACCAGATACTTTGTGTGGGGAGGACCTTGTTCTGTTAGAATGAGAGATTCCAGTGAGCCCCAGGGTTACACACAGCCTCCAACAGCACTGTAACCTATAGCAAAATAGTTTAGCAACTTACACATAACAGCAGTTAAAGAGGTTAATAACTATCCTACAGCCGTGCAGAGGACACACAGAGCTGTCATTCTTACTGGGGAAGTGAGATGGGGTCAAAATAAACACAAATTACTCAATTTACTGGAGGTCAGACAAGCCAATCTGAATGGTCCTTCTTGGCCTTGGGATCTATAAATTTTCTCGTGCTTAGATAGGGGTTCCTCTGGCCCATTTTCAAGCTTGCTTGCAAGTGGGTTTTTACTGTGTCAGTGATCACACTGATCAATGGATACAGTGCACAGGATAAGGTCTGAAGCATATTTGCCTCTAAGAGTCCACATGATGTGAGTTTATGTAGCCCAAGACACTGAATTATCTCTACACCAAGATTATTTTCTTCAAGGGAACACCAAGTCACTGTCAGAGACCCCAAGGGCAGAGATCCCAATTGCCTCCTTCAATCAAGTAGAGCATAGAAGCCTTTAGATGCCTAATTTTTACTGGCATTCATTAAAAACCCAGCAAATCAACTATTCTTGGGCCTGACCTGGGATTGTTTAATGCCACAAAATTGAAAGGATAGAAGCAGACAGAGAGCAAGTGGAACAGCAACCCTCAAGCCAGACCCTTGTGTCAACAAAAGGGCCTTGTGTGCAAAAGCAAAGGAGCTCAGGGTGTGGTCAGTAAAGTTAGTGCCTTCTCAGAAATATTGCAGGTTTTGATCGTGGATCCATGATGGATGCAAGGCAGGGGAACGAGGGAGACTTTACTGGAACACAGACAGATGGAAAAATCATTATCCTTCTTTTAAGTCTCTTTATGATTGTCATAGAATGGTGTGGGTGGGAAGGGATCTTGAAGACCATCCAGTTCCAACCCCTGCCATGGGCAGGGACACCTTCCACCAGCCCAGGTTGCTCCAAGCCCCATCCAACCTGGCCTTGGACACTTCCAGGGATGGGGCAGCCACAGCTTCTCTGGGCAACCTGTGCCAGGGCCTCACCACACTCTCAGGGAAGAATTTCCTCCTAACATCTAATCTAAATATTCCAAGCCATTCCCCCTTGTTCTATCACTGCACACCCTTGTAATCTTTTTATCTATGGGGAGTAGCCTGATCTCCAGAGCACCCTCATCAGAGCAATTAAGACTTCATAAACATCACTCTGCAAAAGAGACTCTCCCCAGTAAACATCCACTCTAATATAATCACATTTCAGCACAAACAGGGAGGAATGAAAAAGAAAATGCCCCTGTTTGATACGTTTATGAATTTAAATTTTAAAGAACCCAGCATAAAAGGCTGTAGCTCCACAAAGAGTTTCAGCAGTAGGGAACAAGTTGACATACAAAACCTTTCATCCCCACATAGCTGGGGGTCATTAGCACACAGGCCTCAGGCAAGGCTATTAATTTCCCCAGCTGTCTAAGGGTGAGATGTACAAAATAAGCTTTTCATTACACCAGTCTGCACCAGGGCTGTAATTCAGAGCTTTGGCTTAGTGCGGGGTTTTGTGGGGGTTTTTTGGTTTGTTCTTGGTCTTGATTTTGGTTTTGATGGTCTACCTATTTTTATAGGAATATTTCCTGCATTCCAAGACGGTCACATGTGGGTCTGACAAATAGCACAAGTGGATTTAAAACTGCCTATCATTCAAGAACCTTTAAGACTGACAAATTCTCCAAAAGCATATCCCTTTATAATCCTTGCCCTTGTTAATTCTTCAGAAACACCTTCCACGAGAGAAGTTTGCCAGATGAGCAAGAAATTAATAGCAGACATCTCTGCTATCATTGGACTTTCTACTGCCGTCCATTCTGGATTTGCCCCACAAAACCCACACAAACTGGGGGCACAGCCATTCCAAAAATGCAAATGTAGGCATGAGTACTTACTGCATCTTGTAGGCCAGGGAGGGAGCAGGACAGCTGAGCACAAGGCTATTTTACAAAACCTATGAACATATACATAAAGAAATACTCTATGATTTGACCAAGAAAAAACAACCCTGTAGGTAATTTTATTAGGCACTCTCTTTTTCATGATTCTCTTTGAGAAAGAAGTTGCAGTGATGTTTTGAAGGTGTTGGCCAACAGAGTGGGTTTGCAGAATAAAGACAGATGGCGACGGATAACGCGAATGTCTCACTGTGGGAAGGCAGCGTTTGCTGAGCCTCCAACAGGACTGTTCCTAAGATCTCACTGTGGGAAGGCAGCGTTTGCTGAGCCTCCAACAGGACTGTTCCTGAGATCCCACCCCGCTCAGTGTCCCCACAGCTTCCACACCATCCGTCCCACCTGCTGCCCTACTGTGGGCTGTGGGGTGTGAAGAGGTGACCCCTGTCCCATCAGCAATGGGAACAGGAGAGAATGGTGGGGGCACTTTATGCAAACAGTTTTCAGTACAAGTGCTCAAGCCCTGCTGGCTTTGAAGCCACAAGAAGCTGGTGTGACAATGAAAGCACCGATGTGAAGACGCTGATAGTGCCCTGGGTACTTTCTCAATTTTTCCCAAGCAAGAGAAGAATTAGATCAACAGGGAGTCAGAACTGTCTACAAGCCACAGTATCCCAGATTCTTCACTCACAAAGTGATGCCACCTGGAACCAGAATAACGGGAAAGTGTAAAACTACAGCCTGTGCCTGTCTGAGACACAGAGGAGTACAAATCAACCAAACTTTCCAGGACATCCATCACTGAAAAGGCAGCTCATGCCCTCACTGCCCAGGTAAAGAAACCCCCAGGCAATGCCATTTTGGGAACCCAAATCTTTGTTGCTGTTCTAAAGCAACATTTTTAAACAAACTTGTTTTCAAAAATACCAGTTCACATATCTGGTTCTCTTCCACTGAAGCATCAAAAAGGTCCCTTTCCAGGCCTGGTTGATGGTATAATTCACATAAAACTTTGGAGTGGACAGTTCTTCCTGTCCTTCTTTCCTTTTAAATAGACAGACCAGAAGACAGGAAAAAGCTCCCAGTCTCTAAAGCCATCTTTTATTACAAAACACAAAAATAATAAAGTAGAAGATAAGTCCTTAAATACAAAGAGGTGCCAGGTCTGCTGAGGGAGACAAAGTAAATAAAAGGCTCAGAAACAACCCCCTTCAACAACATCAGGAAGGATGGCTGGAGTTCTTTGTGCATAGTTTGTTCTGCAGATTTCCTCCTCTATCACGGCTCTTTCCATGATCAGGAAGTGCTTTATTTTTCAAATGCCATTAATCCCTCCCCTGCTTTCCACAGCCATAATAGGCCACACTCAGGCATGTTGAAATTCTTCCTCATAACACTGAATCCTTCACTGATATGCTTTAAAATATTGCAGCCACCTAAAAGTTTTCAGTCCCAGCCCTGGACAAACCACACTGGACATTGATTCTCATGTCCCTGTGCTTGGCCAACACCAGGTTACAGCAACCAACTCCTGGTGAGCCCAGGGGAGCTCAGGGAAGGTGGTGCTGCTTCTCTGCAAGCCAAGGGTCTGTAAAACACGCCCTGACATCCAACAGAGCTTCCTGGGAAAAAATAGTATTAGTCTATTTTAATATCTGTTTGCACAGATAAGATCAGACAGCTTTTATCTTCTTATAGTACCAGCATTTCACACTGTGTGTGCAGTCTCAGCCCCAGACAAAATTCACACAGACTGGTATCCCAATCTCTTCCTTTCTTCCTTATATTCACACATTATAATGAAGGAGGAAAGAGGTTGTCAAATGCAATAGGAAATCAGGAGAAATATCTTCACATTTCAATTACTTTTACATATCATTGGGACTGCTTTGCAAATGTCTCCCTTGCAATTTCAGGAAACCATTTAAATCATCCCCTTCCAAGAGCACTAATTCAGACATTCCTACAGCCAGGTATCCCCAGAGTGACTATCTTTGCATTAAACCACTGAAACTCTGAGTGAGGAATTTAGAGCAGCTAAGCTATAAATCTCTTGTTGCATTAAGGGGTTTCCTGTTAAAAAAAAGAAGGGGCTTGTTTCTCTCGTGTGATATGACTGAGCACCAGGATCCTTTAGTTTAGGCAATTAACACATCAGCATAAATCTGTTTTTTGCCATTCAGTTTCACTCATGATCCCTGTGACACCATATGAAGATCAGGGAATTTCACAATAAAACTGTCAGTCAATTCAAACAAACTCATAACAAATTACAGAACAGTCAGGGTGCATATAAATGTTGGATTACAAAACTATTTTTAAAGGAGTTCTGAATGTGCAAACATTATTAAGAACAACAGATGTGCAGCTATTTTATGCCATATATAAAACATTTTGCCTTTGACAAGATTAATGCGAGGGCTGAGACTTTCATACAAGCAGGACCAAAAAGCCTTACTATAAAAATGTCAGCTCCACTGCAATAACCACCAAATATCTGAAATACTCTGCTCTTTGGGAAGAAAAAGAATTAACTGAAGATGCTGAATTAACCATTGCCAGTTTGGAATGAGGTCAGGGGGAAAATGAAAGACCTTTCCCACAGTGCTTCAAATTTCCCTGGGTCGTGCCCTACACTCTTTGGTCCCAATAGCAAACAAGGCTCATTCAACACCTTTGACCTTTGTCAGGGCTATAAGAGACCACAACACTGCATTTTTTTTCCATGTTGCAGTTAATCAGATGAAACAAAGAGGTTAATTAGGTTAATTAGGTGAACAAGGCTCACTAATGATAATAAGCAACAGACTGCACTGAGCAGACTTCAGTGGATAAAATACAGTGGCAGCTGCTGGCACGGAGTATCCACAAGTATTTAAATCAGACTTGGCTGAAGAAAGAGTGAAGTTTGGTCTAGGAGAGCACATACCCAGAGACAGCCACGCTGACCTCAGTACTTCCCTGCCAGTGCCAAAGTCAGGCCTGAAAAGAACTTGTGAAAAAAGAGCATGAATGACAACCTTGTTCCTCAGACCTCTTCAGAACTTGGAGACACTTCCATTAAGTTTCATGGGCAAAATTTATAGACCCAAGTTACGTCAAGGAGAAATTAAAAGTTGCCTAATTTACCATGAGCAGCTCAGCTTTGACTCAGATTCTATTCTTGAGCATTACATTATGCAAACTACTTCATAAAGCTCTATAATCCCCTTAATGCAGCCCACACTGGTTTAAAAATTTAAAAAATCACTATTGTTTCCATTATCCTTTTAATTGGATGATGGCATGACTAATATACAATATAAAAGTCAACTATTTAATCACACATAATCACCCTGTTTTACACTTTATTCACGCCAGGTATTCCGAAATTCAGATGTTATATTGTCAATTAACATAAAATTTGTAGCTCTCAGCTTTTCAGACGCACATTTACCTCCGAGTCAGGGAAATATTGAAGCGTGACTGAAAGGCACGGGAGGAGTGCAGTGTAAAAATCAATAATTGCACAGCAGAGACGAGAGGTTCTAAAACACGTCCTTTCAGATTGTTGTGATTTCCTCTACGTGTGTGAGAGACACAGAGAGCACAGCCAGCATTAGCCCTGATAACAAGGCTTGCTGCGTTGGCATCAGCTGCAACACCCCTGGGAAAGCCAGAAATTCCTTTCTGCCACTCTGCAAGAGGCTGAAGGAAGGAAAGAACGAGAAGAGCTTCTGCTCAGCAGCACATAAGCCCCTGCTTTACTAAGCAATTTGATGAGCTGATTCCTGTGCTAAATTGAACACCATATACTGATGCAGGGGAAAAAAAGGCAGCAGAAACTCCTCTAGCAATGCTCAGTCTCCAAGAGAAATTCTGCCTGGCTGGAGCAATTCCCCCATGCAATATTGCATTGATTCTGTGAAGATATCGTCTGGTATTTTACAGGATTTAAGTGACTGACTACATGAATTATTTGGTTAGGGAAAGGACTACACATGCATTGTAGCAGACAATATCAAAACAGAACAAAAGTATCCAAGACTAAGGGACACAGGCAGTTCTCTCTGGATTGCCAGAGAGACTAGACAGTGTGCTCCCAGTTAATGCTCAAGTGTCTTGTCTGAGTCATTTTCTAAAGCATCTCAACTAGAGCTGCTCATTAATTTTTAAATCATTCTTAATAAATATTGATTTGCTAATCATTTTGTGGAAACAGTTATGGCTTTTTCTTTTTTTTTTTTCATTTTCATGTTGTTCAGATGAATTTTCTGTTCTGGCAGAAAACAACATTGAGAACAGAAAACCATTAAGTTGCTGCAAAGCCATGTTTTGACATTTTATAACCAATTTCTTCACACAGACTTCAGAATTACAGAATGGTTTTAGTTTTTGTTCTAAATGCAAAAGGACAATATCTCAATGAAATGCCTTGATTAACCCAGTCCCTGCCTTTTTATATTCAGTTCACAAACCAGGTTCAGAGTTTGAACTTTACGTTACTTCTCTGAGAAAAGAAATATTTTTCTTTTTAATATTCATCCTTGCTCCAGCCTGTATTTCCCATTGAAAGATACACTTATCTGTGGTGAAATATTCATGGATCACAGTTTATACAAAGGAATTACACAGAATTCTTCTAAGCTTGTATGGAAACTCGTTGGAATGGCAGAGGGAACACTGGATCTGTAGAGAACTCATTTATTTGGGAGGTTGGTGTATAAAACATCTGAAACACTCCAGTATTTAATAAGAGAAAGTTGAAGTATAGAGTACAGTTTGAGCAAGGGAAAGAAGGTAATGTTTTTCATAATAAAGTAAGAGTAAGTTACATGCAATTTAAACTGTAAGGCTGTTACAGAAAGCAGGAGTTGTTAATGTCTGTATAAAATTGTTATTACAAAAAAAAAAATACGTGAAGTGGCTGTCATTAGAAATAACTAGGAACTGGTTGAGCTGCACAATTCCAAAGCAGACAGATGAAATCAGGTTTTTTTTCCTAAATTAAATAGCTACCACCTACAAAGCACATACAAAACCACATCAGATGTGCAGAATCGAAGTGTAATCTGAAACAAAATAGAAGGAAAACCAACACACAGTATTGAGAAAGTAAGACTGTTGAAAACCAGAAAAGCCAAGAGTCTGTAATACTTGTCAAACATAGTTTGTAGAGTAGTCCATCACACAGAGAAATAAACCAAGCTTAGATGTCACCAGAACTATGAGAATCAACTACACAGATGGAGCTGCCATCTAAGAACAAATAATAAAAAAAAAGCTTTGATTGTATTAGGGAGCTTTTTGGGGGTTGGGGATTTTTTTCTAGAAATAACTGTATAGCATAACACATGTAGTTCATTTTTGGAAGTTTTGGTTCATTTAGGTGAGAAGTGCCTTGAAAAATAAGAGGTTTGTCCTTCATCTGTAAGATACTGGAGCTAAAATCTGGCAGCAGCTCCTGCAGAAGCTGTGAAATTCTTGTGGTACTTTTTACGCTCCAGTTGTGCTGGAAGTTCTAGGCTGGTTCCAAAAATGACTGTGTGAAAGCTGGCTGTGTTAGGCAGGAGGTCAGACAAGATGATCATAGTGGTCCCCTTGGTCCTGAAAACCCAGGAGCAGATGGGAATGGGAATAGCTGTGGAGTGTCAGTAGCTCAGACTTCCCCCTGACATGAATATGGAACACAGCCTGTGCTTACAGCTCTGTCAGTGTGTGACAACTGGAAACAGGGCTCAGAGTTTAAATTCCCCTGTGACACCAGCATTGGGTAGAAACTAGACTGAAAAACCAGGATTCTCCTTGCCTTTTTCATCCCAGTACTGAAGGTTCCAGGTTTGCCTGGACACAAGAGATCTGGTTCCAGAGCCATGTCAGAGGGACTGGACTTCCCAACACACAGAAGTTACCAAGAGGATGATTTCCAACCCCTTCTGCCCTACTCTCTGCTCAGGCTGAAGGAAGAAAAGGAAATTTTCTTGTGCCTCTCTCTCACTCATCTCCTCCTCAGTCTGATGCACGCCCTGATCCACGTGTTCCCCATCAACTGATGGGGATCATCTCTGATCATCTCAGTTAAAAGGGAGGTGAAATAATTGAACTTTGAAGCTTTTGCATAGATCAGCTGCTGAACAGCCCCCTATCAACATCCAAAACCCAAGCCTGCTGTAACAGGGTTGCTGTGCTGAAGACAGGCTGTAGAAACCTGAATGTTGTAACTGTGCCTGACAAGGAACAAAAGCCTTCCCTGAGACTGAAACAAGTGATTGTCAGCACCACCACAGCACAAAAAAACCATCTAATTCTTTGCTCATCTTTCCTCTCTTGCAAGTGAGTCAGAAAGTGGTCCAGAGCATCCTTAAGTACCTTTGCACACAGTTTCTGTTTGCTCATTTGGTTTTACAGGTATGGTGTTTTTCAGAGTGCTACTGCATTCTGTAGATGCAATAAATCTAAATAAGTATTCATAAAGACTTTGGTTTCCCCAGAATTACTCCCTGTTACGTGTCTGCATGAGCTCCACCAGAACCATTTCGCCCTAATTAGTATCTTCTGTACAGTGCTACTACACTGTGTTGTTTAAGAACTCCACATACCATTGACTTCTCTCACTAAAAATGTGAGGAATAAAATCAGCCCATGTTGAATCACAGATATCTTAAAACTTGATCTGGTTGAACTGACAGCTTTTCTCACAACTTCTACCAGTCATTATGATTTTTTTTTTTTTTACTCAACAGTAAGAACTGCTTCAATTTAAGTTTCAGGCACTGTTTTTATGTTTTGTAGGTTCTGCTTTTGTTTCCTCAAGAACAATTTAAAAGCATCATTAATTTTTTAAAAATTTACAGTTTACTCCATATGAGCTTCTTTTATTTTTTTTTTCTTGCTTTGCAAAGTGTGTTAAAATGAATTATCAAACTGTTTTCAGTAAGACTTTCAGTGGGGGAAAATATTGTAGAATTGCACAAACAGTTACGTAGAAACAGACCAAAAAATACCTTGAGTTTGGTAAACAAGCACTGAACTCAGATCTGCCTCTGCATGAAAAAATGTGAGGTTTTAATAGAAAAGAACTCAAATTTCCCTGCTTATGTAGTATAAAGTCAATGTCAAAGAGAAAAAAGAATTTATACCATTTTTATGTGAATCAACAGCAGCCAGAACCAGCAACTCCCTGCTCACATGTCAGGCACTCTAGGGCTGCTGGACTGGCATTTCCCAAGGGGGACACCACAGCAGCAATTCTGCACCCAGAGCCTACAGGAGCTCCTACAGGAGATCCTACAGGAGATCCTACAGGAGCTCCTACAGGAGATCCTACAGGAGATCCTACAGGAGCTCCTA
>JAWWES010000042.1:5108455-5185403 GCA_035583135.1 Lophotriccus pileatus
AGGAGCTCCTACAGGAGATCCTACAGGAGATCCTACAGGAGATCCTACAGGAGCTCCTACAGGAGATCCTACAGGAGCTCCTACAGGAGCTCCTACAGGAGATCCTACAGGAGATCCCTGAAAAGCCTCCCAGCAAGAACCTCATCACCCCGAGATAAAGAGGGATTTGGGTGTCTCGGCCTTGCCTTTTCCCGGGGCATTCCCTGGGAATCCAACAGGTTCTTTTGGTTTTGCATAAACTCTGGTGTGCTCTGTGCCTCTTTCCCTCTCTGTCCTTACCCTGGAGCAGAGGCTGGTACAGTCTCATCGCTGTTCCTCTGGGACTATTCAAGGAATTTGCCACACAGTTAAATACTCACAGCTCTTTAAGACATTTCTTATTATGCCCAACATCAGTAAATGCATTAGTCCATCTTGCACCACCCTGCCTTGATAGCTTTCTACATGCTCTTTCGTTCATAAAAATGCCACAGATACTCACAAGTCTGGTTTCAGTGCTGAGAAGAAATCTCATTTCTTTATGCCTCTTTCTGAAAGTTTAATTTCACTGGCAATTTTTGGCGCTATTTCTCATAAAGCATCAGGAGCAGATGAAAGCAAGTAAGGGTGGCAGGGTGGATTTAATATCTGCTTCTATGTATAACTTCTGTGAAAGCCATTAAAACACCAACAGAGAGACCAAAATTTCAAAGCCCATGCCAAGAGAGTGCTTCTGTTTCTACTGGAGAAAAAAGAAAGGAGAAACAGGGTTCATCTCTCAGACTGCTGTTTTCAAAAGGGTTTTTCTTCACCTGAAAGCAGAGGACTCCTTTGAAAAGACCAGGTTATGAAATTTATGTCTGAGTTTTCACAGCAATAAGGGTTAATTTCCTATTGATTTTTTCAAGTCAAACCTCTACATGTGTTTGGGATGAAGTCAGTGACAGAAAATAAATATTGTAAAGAAAACTTTTTAGAGTCACATTTAGATATTGTTGTGCTATGCATGCAGGGTAGTGAAGTATTCCTGCCTTGAAAATGTTGTGGAAAGAGGGAAAAACACAATACATGAACTGAATCAAATATCAAATATAATCTTTAAATAAATAGCTCTTTTTTCTCAGGTCCAGGGAAGAGTTAGTAAAGATTGGGTAAAGGAATAGAGGAAAACAAAACAAAATAGCAACCCACCAACAGAAGAGACCAAGTGAAAGACAACTGAAGAAAGAGCAGGTGGTATGAAGTGAAAAAGTATTAAGGAAATATTCTAGCAAAGTGTCAGGAACAGGGTAAAGTCCTGCCTGGTTGCTTCTGCTCCTGCCAGCTGGGATCTGGCCAGAGCCTCTCTCCCAGGAAGAAAAACAGCACTGCAAGGAGCACACACAGCTCCTATCCAGGAAGGATATTCCCAAAGTTTAGCCTTAGGAAATCACAAAGCGTTTGCTTGATGAAAATACCACATATGGTCTTCTTGTAGTTTATAAACTATCTCGACTAGTAAGAGACTCTGAGTAGCATGAGCAGATTTCAGAAGAATATCTTGGCTGGCTTCCCCACTGAACTGCAATTGCCCAAGTGTTCCTTCAGAGGAAAGGCACAGTTCAGAAAAAATAATTTAAAAATACATATATGAATCAGAATGATCCTTCTCCTTCAGTGGATCCTAAAAGCCCCTGTACCCTGAGTGCAAAGCCCTCTGTCACCCCTCCAGGGGTGATGTGTTTGCAGGCAGGTGAAGGCTCAGCCACTTGCTAATGCAGTCAATTACACTGCAGGGAAAAATGAGGGTGACAGCAACCAGCTGTAACAGCAGGCACACAAAATGTAGGGAAGCAGTTTAATTACCCAAACATTGTCAGCTCCACAGAGAAACTGAGGAAAGATTAAATCTCTTTTTTAATGCCCTTCCATTCCCCCCCCCGTGTGAACATTCACCTCCCAGAAGTACAACTCTACTGATCAGTTAAACAGACACAAACACAGCCTGGCCATTCCTCCTCAGCTTCACTTCTCATCAGCCTCGCACCATGCCCAGTCTTTCTCCTCGTCTCCTGGATGAGCAAACACGTTTGAGATCAATCAGATTTCCTCTTTGTGGTACGCAGTCGAGTCAAGGGGAAATCAGTTCTCTCTGGAAGCTCTTTGCAGCTTGAAAACAGGAGTTTAAGGCTTAAACAATCACACACCCTCCAAAACACCAAAGTGCCACATGACCTGCGGCAGCCACAGGTTTGGGTTTGGTTGTACTGATAAATAACTGGCTTCTGGCAACTTCAGCTGAAACACAGTTACTTCCATTACTGCCCTTGTCCCTCCAAAGCCACTGTCACCTCAGAGTCCCTTGCACACCTTGCCATTCCCTTCCCCTGCCTGCCACCAAACAGGTTGTACACTGGGAGTGAGCAGAGCCCACTGTTCAGAGGAAAAAAGGCTTATGGCAAAGCCTGTGCCAAGCTGAAGAAGCAGATTTTACTATGCAAATGGCAATTGCAGCAGTCTTTACAGAGAGGCTGTTGGCAAGCTTTAGGCAAGGTAAAAACAGGCAGAAGAAAGCAATTAATTTATTATTTCCCTCAGTAAAGAACAGTGTATCGGTAATGGCCCATTGTAAGCATGAATAATACTGAAGCTGAGAGCAACATGGTATAATTTTAACATTCTACAGCCTCTTTTAATCAATCTTATTGATGTTCATCACATCCATAAAGCTGAAAAGAACGGGTTTACTAAACTTAAGGAAAATATAAGATCTCATTTTGCGCCTTTCAGTTTCTTCATTATGTTGCCATAATGTCGCCACTGTAATATATTTCACCCCTTTGCCTCTGTTTTAGCATTCATTTTTTGATTCTGCTGTGATCATGCCTGGTTCTTTGAAGCCATGAGATGAGTTATGAGTATTGCTTTAACTCCACTACCACATCCAGGAGAGGAGCCTGATGTGCTGAGAGGAAAAGCGTTGCCTGCTTTAGGACTGGGAAGTTGACACTGGAAAGCAGAATATCTCCCCAGCCTACACACTGCCCCAAGAACTGTGGGACATGAACAGTGAGAGCCACAGCTGGAACCAGCAGAACTGGCTGTAAGAGCCACGTGGCTCTGCAGGAGGGCTTTGGCCAAAGATTTGCCACTTTAGGAACAGAATCACAGAATTGTCAGGGTTGGAAGAAACCTTCAAGATCATCTTGCTCAACCATCAACCCAGCACCAAAGGTGAGACTCTGCAGTGTGAAATGAGATCCAGAGAACTGTCCAAATCCTTACTCCAAATCAGGCAGAAATTTAAACTGGGACCCTTGAGCCACTGTGGCTTAAGACACTTTTGCCAAAGCGTCTTTCAGAGTTAGGAAGGAAAAAAAGAGTCTTATTATTGTGCTCATCCCATGTCCTCAGATCTTCTTTCCAAATGCCACCCCCTCCTCTCACAAACCCAAGAGAGATCACTGCACAGGAGCTGAGATTTAATTAAGAAAACAAACAAAGTTTGAGAACTGAAACATATTGGACTTTGTCAAAGTTTTCTGCCTGAGTGGAACATCAGAATCATTTTCGACTTTCGTTGCAACAGACACAATAGAAAAGGGAAAGAAACAAAACAAAATGAAGGTGCACACACAGGGAATTGTTGATCTCACGGATTTTGCTTTACTCAAAAAGTTTGTGTTTTACCTGCAAAGTTTTCAAAGTCATCACTGAGCATCTTAAATGAAATTATTCAGAAGCTGTTTGTAACCACATGCTTGCCCTCAATCTGCCTCATCTTAGTTTGTAATTCCTTGGGGAGAGTGACACTTTTTTTTTAAAAAAAAACAAAACCAAAAAAAAGGCAGAAAACAATGTATTGGAATCCTGCCACTTTCTTATTAAAAATGAGCATCTACGCCCAAGTAGTTGTATGCAGACAACAGAAATCTGTGAATACATAATTTGAAGCATAACTGCATGCAAATATATTCAACACTTCATCTTGCTTAAGAAGCCTTAGGAAAAAGGCACACTAAACCAAAAGCGTGTGAGGCATTCCAAGTGCACCCTGCTATGTTTGCAGGCATCACTTAAAAAAAAAAGGCAAAGAATGGGAATTAAATCACCCATCTCATAATGACTCTGTAAAATGGAGATCCAGAGAATGAGACCACAGCTGGATGTTCACCCTCAGTGCTGCTCAGCCACCCACGTGAATCCACAGGGCCCCACCATGAAAGGGAGGCAAGGAAGAAAAATTCAGGAACAGTCTATCCCAGGAAAAAAGTTCACATGTATCTACAGCCTAACAAACTACAGATGAAGTATTAAACCTCTAAATGTGCATTTGAATAATTTAAGTCATCCAGATCTACAGGTTCATTTACTTCCACATCAGTTTAAATTACTAAGGTTCACTGGTAGATTTTTATCATCACTTAATGATTTTTAAGGAAACATCATGAAGTTCTGCAGTTTGGTTTGCGAAATCAGATATTTAACCTGCTTTTCCATTGATAATAGAGTGAAATATGTAGAATTATAAGCTTCCCATACAAGGCAATGAGCAGATTTAAGGATTACCTGCTTTTTACCAGAATCACACAGGTACAGCCCAGTGTCTTTAGTGTAACACACACATATCCAGACAAAAAAACAAACACAAACATGAATTTCCAAATTAGTACATGCCAAGAACCAGTGCCTATCAAAGCCCAACTAGAAATCCAAGCTTTGGGTCCAGCCTTAATACAGGTTTACATGTGTTCACATATCCAGTTGTTAAATAACATTCATATACCTGTTACCTTAGTAAATAAGCAGATAAGTCACCAGAGACTCCAAAGTGCACCACATCCATCCTCTCATAACTGGGAAGGAAACCCAAAAGTGACCAAAGTCAGGGAACAATTATCACTTTCTACTGTGACTTATCACATGATAATGAAATGTTCCCAAAACTGCACAGGAACTGTTCTTATTTAATCAAAAGGCATCACAGTCCCCAAGACTTAAACATTCAGGACCTGTTTGCAAGGAAATCTCTCTCATTTAAAGGCAGATGTTTGTGAGACGGTTTTTCATTTGGGTAAAGGTCACTGACTACAGCCGGACAGGTCACTCTGTGCCACACAGCAAATTGTTTCTTTGCCTCCACAGAAGATTTAATATCCTGTGAATCAAAGCATAACAAGCTCTTTGTTTGCTTACAAAGAGCTTTATCACAAGCACAGGCCAATGACTCTGGCAGAACAGACCGTGACTGCAGCGAGACGGACAAACCCCTCTGGCCAAAGAGCTCCAAGCAATGGGCAGCACCCCCCAAGGGGTCACGGGGAAGAAAAGGGATGACTTGGGCCATAAGAGTGGGATGGCATTTTTTTTGCTGTTCGTAACTTTTAGCCCCCAGGGCTTGTCCCACTTTCTCATTCCAGAGACCAAACCAGAAGCACTCAGCTCTGGGGTGTGTGTTTAGAACATTATCCCTCCTTCCTTCCCCATTCACCTGCTCTAAGCAGAGAACCATTCACAATTTCAGTGGGATTGGGCTAGCTGGGTCTGTAAGTGACCCAGGTGAGATAAGCAGGTATGAGATTCTTCTTGGTTGCTTCACGACCTTAATATGTGAGTTTAGTTTGCCCTGAGAGCCATGAAAGCATATCAGGTTAATCCATAAAATGTGAACAGATTCCTAGTGTTCCTAAACATTTTCCCATCTGAATTTATGGTCCAAGATATTTTTAATACTCCATAAGAGACTCTCTACTCTGGGATTGCAGTGGAAGAGCAGCTGTGAGCAAAGGAGGGTTGGTGCTGCTTTTCTTTAACATCTCAACATCATCAGCTATTTTCATGAGTCTATCTTACTTTTGCTTATCTTTATTGAATAGTGACATGGAGGGTAAGACATTTCTCTCCCATATCCTCTATCTGATCAGTTTGAAATGTATTAATCTGAACAGCATCAAATGACTAAAACCCATGACAGTGACATTTGTGGTGTCAGAGAAAGAACAGACCATCACAACTCGATGTAATAACGGTGGCTGATTAAATGCTTAACCTCTCCATTATTTTTGCAGTTAATACAAAATGAACACGAGAACCTCGCTAGCAAAGGCAGAAGACAGAACTCACCCCCAGGTATTCCAAGTCAACTACAGACATTTAAGCTTCCATGATCCTTTACTACCATTTTTATCCTGCCTCTGTCTTCCCCACCCACCACAAATCCCTGGGCCATAAGCATGCCTTGCGAAAATTCCAGGGAAAACACACCAGTAGAAGAGGCTGAGTCTGTCCCTACTGAAGGGCCACAACCCTAGGTATATGTTTTGAGGAGTTGTCAAGCCCTTTAACACATCAACATTCTGGTTAGAAATCAGAAAGAATAAAAACATAACTGCAAGAGAAGCTTTCTAAAAATGTGCAGATAAATGCAGCAGGTCCTGCTTGTCAGCAGCTGCAAATCCCACTCGTGCAGCAACTTCTCACACTGCACTTCTGGAGCCCAGAAATCTGTGAACACCAAGTGCCTGTCGTGAAGCTGAAGGCACAGAGGTCTTCATGAAGAGAAAGCTGAAAGACACCTCCTCAGACTGTTGCTGAGTGCAACAGAGCAGAAAAGCACAGCAGCAGACAAACAAGGAGATGGTTCAGAGCAGGATGGCAGAGAGAGCTTCAGGAGCTAATTGGCCGTAAATCATCTCATCACACAACACACCCGGAGAGCAGAAGAGAGTCTCAGTTTAAAACGGTTTTGCAAAAGGCAGTAATAATAATCCTACTATTCAATTAGCAGTATTCTTTAATGACCTTGCGTTCAGTCTCAAGGTCTCACATTCACAAAGGGTTCCAGGAGCCTCAGTTACACTCACTCTTCAGACATTTCATCTCAGACATTTTACAGGCAATCACTGATCTCAATTCCACTTGAGTTATTCTTTACAGCAGCGTGCACTTAAAAGGTATCAAAGTATTAAATATAGTACAACAAACACTGGTATTTAATTCTGGTATATAAAATATTTTCATTGCCATTCCAAAGATAATGCAGATAGCAATTATGATAATAGTGCAGATTATAGACTACAGCACTCATCATTTACCTGCTGCAATTTTACCAAGGCAAGCATTCTGTAAGTCTCCACACTGCATGTCTATTAGCAAATCCACTGCTCAGCCTGCTCTGCCTGATGTTAAATGCACTCATACTTATTCAAATGAAAACTGAGAAAAGTAAGTATATGACCATGGCTGCCTATTGGAATGTGTCTCACACCAAATATATTAACAGGGAGCTTTGGGTTATTTGTATTTGCAGGGCAGCACTGGGAAGAGGAGCATTGCCAGCCTTGCTGTTCTGGACAGGTTCCAAGGCTGGTAATTGCTTTCTGCATACTGGAATCATCCCTGCATTTAGAGTCAAGACCTCCAGTTCCCAAACACTGTAAGCTAAAGAAGTCTTTGCATCAGCTTGCTGGAGGGACTATCATGTGTTAAATGACTTACAACATTACAAGAGAAAGCAGTGTCACAAGGCACTGTAGTGTGTACTGCAGAGATCAGAAGTCCCAAAGAGTAATTTAAAGGTGCCAGTCTAAAAGGGAAAAAAAAAAAAAAGGCCAAAAAATAATAAGGAAAAAAAATACCTTCAGTTCTCAGAAACAACTGTCCTTAAAATTTGTACTATTAAACCAGAAGTAAACCCCCAGAGAAAAAAGGTTGGAAAAAAACAAAACCAAAACCAAACCCATATTATCCTTAATGATTTAGTGGACATTCATCACACTGGTCTTGTTGATTCATGTTCTTGATTAGCTCAGCCTCAGCATGGAGGTACAAAACTACAGAAGGAGAGAAAAGAGAAAGATTTCACACTTCTCTTCCAAGATCTCTTGTTAATCTCAGGGTTATTGGAGGTTTTTTGCCTCAGTTTTAAAGGAACTAAGAACAAAGAACCTGTCCTTACTCCACATCATTGTGTAGGCACCAGCTTCTGTCAAAGTGATGTGCCTCTAGGATTTGTTACACGAGTTGACACTTCAACAGGTTTTGAAATAAACTTTAAATAAAATAAGCTGGAAAAGGAAGAAAGAGATTGCAGGGAAAGGTCTTCAGTTGGATGAATGAGAGCAGCAACGCTGGAGATTCCAGAAATAAGTTTCACTTGAGCTAAAGATCCTACATATTATTTTTTTTAAGAGAAATTCACTGCTCAAAGGAAAAACTTTTTAAGAGTATTTATAGCAGCCTGTCTGAGCCATCTACTTGTCAATGAAAGTGGTTCAGTGCAGTGCATCTTTTCCAGGCTAATCCTCCAAGTCAGGAAACCTCTTCTGGAAATGAAAAGCAACACCATAACTTAATATACCTAATGCAATTATTAAACCTCTCCTGGATCCCTGTGTATGTTAAAATAATCTTTTTCCTCCCTGGTATTTGCCAAGATATTTTTATTATTTTATTATTTTTACTGTCTCTTTTTAAAGGTTTTGGAATTTCTAAGTTCACTCATGTTGACCCACTGGGTTCCATAATCAAATACCTCCTGTGGGGACACAGCATTAGTCCAGCAGGAAACCACGTGGAGCTCTCAGTTTATCTTAGGCAGTCTCAGAAGAAGCAAATTAAAACACTGGGGGAACTCAGTTCCCTTGTCTGTGAAGGGAAGGGAATGACAGAGAAGGTTAATGCTCTCTGTTAGTTCTTTCCTTCAGGAAGTTCCACTCCTGCTCCTTTCCAAAGAATCTTGACTATATAGCAGGGAAGGAAAGAACTACACATTTGAAACCATGAATTTGAGGAAGAAAAAAAAAATACCAAACAGTTTCTTTGGGGATCAGTATAAGACATGATCCTCATCTTTTGATACTCCTACTTTCAAAACAAATAAACCCTCTTTTAAACCAACAAATATCTGCAGCCAGTTAAACAAACTCAGCAGTACCTGCTTTGGGGAGCTCTAGCACAGAGAGTTTAAATTTAAATTTTAAATTTCTAAGGCAAATTAAATCTGTTTTCTAGGTACACTTCATGACTACCTGGAACTACATCTCTGAGTAAGAATAGAAGGAATCCACCTCCTATTTGGCTGTATATAAGATGATTCAGTATGTGTATTGACAAGCCTTGAGCAGGTCTCCAAAGCCTTTTTCCCCAGGTGTTCTCTGATGGAGAAATCTGGCACAGAAAATTAACTCCAGAACTGCCAAGCTGCTTAGAAATGCCTGTGGCAGCACCTCCAGCTGCTCACCATTCACAGCACTGGGAGAATCTCCATCTGAGGAGCCAGTTGGGGCATTTTCCTTTAATGACAACTCACTTCAGCAATAGATTGGGGCAAATAGGACTCATCCTGAAACTGCATAGTTCAAAATATTTCAAATATCTTACAAGACAGTGAGAGGTACATTGTAAAACAGCTTCACAATGCTCTTTGAAAACTTGCTCTGTATCTTTAAGCATTGCAAATAGTGAACTTGCTGCTTAGACTGCAAGAGAAAATTGGCCTCCTAAGGATGTTGGTGGGCATTCCCTTGAGACTGATGAAGCCATCCAAGCACTTTAGGTGCCTGCCTCCACTGGGAGCAGATTCCCAGACTATTTATGCAAGTTGCATAAGGTGCTGTCTGCATCTTTTCATGTTTTATAAACACCTCTGTGAATTTAGCCTTGGGTACAGTACAGGGAAAAAAAAATCAACAAAGCCAATTAAAATGAGGCTTCCAAGTGGTATTTTAGTTTTCTTTCTTTTCACATAAAAGTGGCAGATACAATGCTTTACCTTCCTCAAACAAATGCATTCTAGAAGGGCAAAGCATTGTATCCTCCGTTCTTAGTGGATTGGATCTCAGAACACTCTCCAACCATAATTAATGAACATCGCCTCACTGCTCTTCTTTAATCTAGATAAGCATCAGCAATATTTTACACAGCAGGGAATAGGGGAACACAGGTGTTAAGTGGCTTGCCCAAGGTCACACAGCAAGGCTGCACCAGAGCTAGGACTGAAATCAGCTCTGTGGTGCAAGACACCCATCCACAACTTTTAAAATGCTGCTCCTCTGAAATTACAAAGCCTTGGAAGTGCTTCTGTGCAGCCTGTGAATGTCTTTAAAATCCTTCTGGAGAGAAGACCCTCCATTCATATGTTGTACTGCCCTAACATGGGGTGCAGGGCTAAGGAGAAGGGGAAGGGCTCAACAGGTGTCCAAAAGTGCTGCACCATCTGTGATGTGATAAATCACAGCACCCAGTAAGCCTTCAAAAATAAGATTCTGGACTCTATTAATTTTTTTATCACACCATCCTGCTTTTGAGACTCCTTTGTTAAATGGGATCCTGATGGCCACAGAGCAGTGAAGGGTCACTGGAGGTTATTAGGAAAGGGCAAATTTTGGGGTTCCTTGTGTCTATTGCTTGGAAATGGGAGAACAATCCACACCAAAAGGGGAAAAAAAACACCAAAGCACCTGTCTGTTATATTTTCTCTCTCTAGACAGCTTCATGATCTATATTGTTAATATAATGACATACCTTGTTCCATCCTTCAACTGCTTGTCACCTGAACCTGGCAGACTTCAGAAGGCCAAAAATGGAGAGAAGGCAGCCAGTAATTACGAGGCAAACCCACCATCTTACAAGCAGAGGTAGAAAACATGAATTACCAAATATCTGTCTGTCTATCTAAAGAAAACAGCAGCAGACTAATGACAATATGCTTCTGTTATTATGTCACACCAACAGTTACCAGAACCATCAGTTTTAATCAATGTTTTTCAAGCAAGAATAAGGAATATTCCTTAATAAGCAATATGTGTATTCCTTATGATCTTCCAGTCACATCCTTTGTTAGCTGTTCCCTGTTATCCAAATGGTGCTGCATCAGTGTTGGGTGTTCAGTGCAAATAGGATGAAAGCATTTTGTCCTACAAAGGTAACTCAGGGGGATTTTGTTTTATCTGCTACCAGGTAGTTTCTGATACAGAGATTTATCCTCCTTTAGCAGTTCCATGATATCTTTCCATAATTCATTAAAAAATAACAAGACTAATTAAGCATCACTTTGAAAATTCATCATCTGCTAGGGAGAGAAATGTTTCCAAATACCGTGGAATTATTCGGTTTTCCATATTAGAAAACTGACAATGTCTGACAGAGGGCTGAGTTTTCAGCTCATTTGACTGGTACAGCTGTAACCAGACTGTAGCTGTTGGCATTATTTACCATTGTTTACCACCAAGCTAAAACTTTATTCACAAGAACAGTTCTTCATAGATACAAGTAGAGATGCCAAAAAATTAGATTTAAGGCCCTATTGCCTGGAACTGAGCTCTTTATGAATAAGGATTACTCGCAAGAGCAGAAGGTGCCCAAGGAGATCACTAAATCAAAACAAAACCCAAAAAGGAATATATTATAATGAGAAGAACAGGAGAAAAGTAAACAGGGCAGACATTTGGAGCTGGAGAAGAGTGTTAAGAGAGAGTAAACTGCCCCTCCCACATTCTCAGTTGTCTAAAAAGAATCAGCTTTGCCTGTTGCTGGTAAGAAAGTGAGTTTATTGCTCAGTTAGGACTATCCCATGGTTTCATGCCTTGTCCCCTGTAGAATTGCCCAGCCTTAAGCCATGTCCTCACATGCATATTAGGAGCAGGTGACAGGGTGGCTGCAAACAGCTGCTTCCAGCAGCTTTCTGATGGCAGAGCTTTCCTCTTCATCAGGAAAATTCCCCAGTACAGTTCTGAGATCACTGCAACAGACTTTGCACTCTCTGATTGCCACTTGCATCACGTAAATTTGCCCAGTAAATTTAAGAATTTGGTGCTGCATTATGAAAAGATGTGAATCATCAAAATGAAATGCTGAAAAGCCTTGCAGGTAGAGCAGACAATACAAATTCAGCTTGTCAAATCCAGCAGGTCCACAAATGCTACATTAGTCTCTGTCACATGGCAAAATTCACAGAAAATAAATTGCAGGTGTTGAAAGTGTGATCTCTAAGAGGATGCACTTTGACAAGCAGCAAGGGGATTAGAATAAGAAAAATGAGGTTAGGGGAGTTGCATTTCAATCCTTCATAGTTTTGTTGAAAGTAAAAGTCTACAAACTGACCTTGTGGTTGGATGACTGGGGCAGGTACTGGATCTGAGATACAATGATTACAAAATGGGGTTTACCCACTTTTATTCATTACCAAGACCCCTTGGATCTGAGCATCCACTAGTTAAGAAACCACAGGAAAGAGAAGTGTGGGAGAGGACCATGGGGAGAAAGAGGGATGCTGCTGGCCTGTCATCCTGGCTGGTAAGGGGTCATATCCATTCCCTGGGCGCCACATCTTAATGGCAAAAGGGTCACATTTGACAGTGAGAACAGTCTGCCCACAGCCAAACTGGACTAAATCATGGCTTTTTGCTCTATTTTTGTGTCTATTTGTCTGGGTCTTCCCCTAATAAAAATACGGAGTAAAAAGCAAGTAAGAGAGTGTGGAAGCACGCCTGGAGCTTCAAGGTGGGAGAGATTCCCAGATCCTTCCTCTTAGGTGCAGCTAATGATAACACAGCACAGGTCACATGCATTAAAAAAATGCATGTGTGACTCAAGTCTGATAAAATATTTAATAGGACTGGAAACCCTAATTACGTGTGGAGAGTTTAAAGAGAACCGTCCAGATTGTGAAGTGACAATTAACCAGCTGTGATGGGGAACAAAGGGAAAATAGCCTGTACTGAGGAAGAAACAGCAAAGGCATTTACATAATTTACACACATTCTGATCATTTGTAAATCAGGGCTGGGAAATACCAAAGCTATTGGCTCCACAGAGGGTCACCAGGCATTTGTGTTTATATCCAACACTTGATTCTGAAGCAATATAAACAGGTGTAGGTGGGAATGAAAATCATCCAGAACTTTAGGAACCAGAGAGATGCCACAAAAATAAAAGAAAGCAACCCTATATTTACAAGATTAAAAGTTCCCCTTCAAACTGTGACACACTCAGACACATTAATTTGTTCTGGTTATATCTGAAAGGATTGTATATTGATACTGGGCATTTCCTGAGAAGATATTTTAAGGAATGGTCTCTCATCCTCTTGATTACTTCCCACTGGGATAATTCAAAGAATCATGGTTAGTAATGAAATACCAACCAAAAAATACCAACCTTTGTCTGAAAGAGTAATCAGAGTGGAACCATTTACCCATTCTATATAAAGAATATTTCTTACCTCTCAGCAACTGTCCAATATTTGATTTAAAGCAGGATTTTTTTCCTCAATTTGATTTGCAATTGGCCAGATCAAGAAAGACATTTTATTCTTTCTTACTCCTATGGAAAATTTCTGCCTTTGTACCACCTTCAAATACAGTATCATATTCCTTTTATCAATTCATAATTCAAATAAGGCACCCTTTCTTCTCTATAGGCTTACACTGCCACAATGCACATTAGCTAGAGATGTCAATGTATGCTTTATTACAAAAGTCAAACTAGGCTTTATCCATAATTTTCTAAATCTCATTAAAGGTTCTTTCATATTGCAGACAGGATAAAGCAGCACTTTAAACCTGGTGAATCTCTTTCTGCTCCGAATCTTTCTCCATCAGCGGCTCCGGCGCCTGACAAGGGGTGCCTTGGGGTGAGGCTGCTCCAGGGCAGATAAGCTGCCCTGCCATGAATCACTGTCCTCTGCAAGGGGCTGGCTTGTTAATAAAAGGTCAGAGATCACAGCATCATATCTCTCTGGCAGAAGGAGAAACAGGCGCTGGATTTTCTTCCTCTCCCCCTTCTTTCTCTTGTCTCCTCCCTGAAGGGCTCTCGATGCTGCTCGTGCTCCCGCTGGCTCTGCACACGAGCGGGGCTTTGGAGGCAGACACTGTGCAATGCATTTCTAACCAGGCAGGGCTGCTACAGAATAGGACTGCACAGATTCCTGGCTTCTTGCAGGATGTGATTCAGCTCCACTTTTGTTGTTAAGAACATGCATTTCTCAGTAACACAAAAGCCTCCCTATTTTAAAATTAGGCTAATACTGAAAGATGTGCCCTGGAGGACATTTCTAATCAGGGATTATCCTCTAGGCCTGTCGATTATGGCACTTTTATTGCTCTTGACTAATTCCACTGCATTTTCTGAACGGAAATATAATAATGAAAGTTTCTCTATATAACTTACCAATTTATATGTGGCAGTCAAGGTTATGTTTCCATTTAAAATTTATTTAGCTTCAGGCTCCTCCTGTAAAGAACTTAAGATCATGACCGAGTACTTCGCAGCACCAGCATTTTGGTGGGGGCATCTTGGCTCCAGGGTCATTTCACAAGCTAAAATTCCATAACCACTAATCAGAACTAGTTAATTATTCTCGTGTAAGTTTGTATTTGGCCAGAGGTCTGAGCATACCCCAAATACTCAGATATGTTTTTATCATGATAATTTACCTAGTGAAATTTGCAGTTAAAAATGCCAGAGAAGCCATTCACATATTTAGACTGAAAAGACAGTAAAGCTATAAGAGCTCTAGCTAGCCAAGAAATATTTCCCAACAACATGGTATATAATTGGTATAATCCTGTTTAAAATTATCAAATGCACTCTAGGGAGCCCGCTCCCAGAATAAAGCAATCCAAAACAAATAGACAATCAGGTCCCAGAGATAATCCTTATTATTGCATTTTACAGCAATTCTTTTTCAAAGGGATCCAAAAGCAGCAGGGCTGCAGAAGTCAACAGGATAAACCAGAAACCTTCCCTGAGAAACCTCCTTGACTGGCAGATGGGAGTGAAGGGGAGATCCAGCAGAGCTGGGATTCCAAAGGAAGCAGCTGGTCACTGCTTAATGGGTTTTATCAAGAGTGGAGGATTAGATTTCATTAACCTATACAGATAGAGCAGGCACAATTCACCTGAGCAGAGCAGTACATTTTATACTATATCAGACTTACAAGACTGTCAAAGTGTTGTGTGGGTCTTGTCCTGATATGAAATTCAAGGAAGAAAGAGAAATAATAAAGGAGAATCTTGAAAGGCAGTTTCTCTCACCTGCTTTTCAATTTCCTTGTTAGAAACTTATATTACATCCCCAGCTCATCTGACCTCATCCTTCCCCTAGAGAAATCTCACAACTTTAAAAGCATCTTTCTAGGCTGGCCAGCTGTTTATTATGTAAGTAGAGAACACACTCCACACAGTGTCTGCTGCTTCTGATACCCAAGAATTGCTGCCACGGAACACCAGCCTTTCAGTCTAGAGGGGAACTGCAGAGAGAATCTCTCATTAAAGCACCCTCAGTGCTCTGTTGGATGAGTCCCTTGGAATGGCAGCCACAGACCCTTTGCAAGACAAGACAAGAAGGGTTAACACTTTTTAGGGACTGTGATTCTCCCTTCTTTGCTCCCTTTTCTCCAGCATCTTGGGGCATTCCCTTGAGCTGCCCCACACCAGGTCAGACAGCACGGGCTGAGTCTCTCTTGCAGTCACAGCTGAGCAAAGGGGATGCAAAATTTTAACAGTACAGGTTGGCAGCATTTCCACCCCCTGAGGTAGATGACCATACCTGTATGAAGGGAAAGGTGTACAGTGAAGCCCAGTGAAATTCTCCTACACACAAAATGAAAGGCCCGTGTTTTCCACTGGGGGAGATATCCCTGCCACTTTTCTTGCTTAAAATTTTAGAATGCATTCGAAATTCAGAGGAACATGCAATCTACACCACAATGAACTCAATTCTCATTTCTACAGTGCTCCATTTATATCAGTCTGTCAGCTTAAGGGACCTCTGCAGCAGGAGTAATTACAGTTATGCACACTTCATGGTCCCATTATTCTGACAAAGTGGCGTAAGGAAGCTCCGATGCAGAAGGAAATCAGGTCTACTTATTTTTTAATACAGTGACTTTAATATGGTTGTGTTTTATCTTCAATTCTGTCTATATATCTCAGTCCTCTCCTGTGCTTTTGTGTGGTATTTCTATTGCTTGATACTGTACTCAGTCTTCTTGGAGTATTGCATCTTTAATAAAATATGAGAACGTTAGGGATGAAGAGTAAGCTCTTAATTCAAGTCACATACTGAGTGACAGGGGAATGAAAGCCTATGTGTTTTGAACTTAGGCCATTTTCATTCTTTCAGATGTACTTGTGGTTCTGCTCTGACTTCAGGTCTGTTCTCAGTACTTTATTTATCAACAGCAGCTCCAAACTCACTGCATGGAACAGATTTCTTAACTCAGCTCCTGTGACATCTCAAAGTTTTGAACTGATTTGATTCTCCTTTCTGGCAATATTCCTTGCTATTATCCTCCCCAGTAACAAGGAAACTAAAGAAAAGAGTTCGTTCCTCCCTTAAACAATCCTCTCATAAACAAGTGACAGCGATCATGGGAAACTGGATAGGAAAGTTTTTGGACTTTTAGGAAATGCTCTTCAAAAATTCCTGGAAAAACTTCCAGATCAGTGAAATCCTAGGAAAAAGTCTGAAGCTAGGAATTATTAGAAAGCTCTGAGGAACCCCTAGAAAAGTTTTTGACTGGGGAAAATCCTAGAAAACATGATGGATTCCCAGAAAGGTTCTACAGTAAGGAACTCCTGAAAAAAAAATATGGAGAAATTTAAAGAAAGCAACAGGGAATTGATCTCTTCTTCATCTTCTGGAGTGCCATACAAAGTCACATCTGGGTTATTCATCTTTAAGGAAAAGGGGAAAATCATGCAGCAAAGAGCCACAAAGAATAAAAGGGGACAGAAGGGCAAATGAAGAATTAAGAACAGTTATTTTATAAGCATTCATCATTCTTGTAGGAGAAACCCATTAGTTGCACTTGTTTTCACGGTGTCTTTCCAGGATCCTGATGTCTCCTCACCACAGAATCCCATTTTCTGTGTTGCAGTATCTAAAGCTGCTTTCCAGGCTCTTTGGTGGAAGCCCACAAACCCACGGGGACGAGATGTGACGAAAGTGTGCAGGGGCTTGATGATTAACAGCTGTGTAATTACAGTCCTTCAGAATCTATCAAGTATTATAACACTCCTGGTAATTCTGTAGCCAGAGAGAGACCTTTTATAAAGAACTGTGCTGATGAAAGAAACTTGACTTCAGTGAATTCAAAGGTGAGGAAGGGCCCTACTTGACAAATCTGAGTTGGCAGCATAAACTATTTTAAAAATAAAAACAAGTGAGGGAAAAGCATCTTGGAGAAAGGCTCAAGAGGGAGACAAGAGAGGAGAAGCAGGTGTTTGGCTTAGCCTTCGGTCATGGCAGTCTGTGTCTCCTTGCAGATGTTAAAATTTCAGGAGGCTGAGTGCTACTGAGTCAGCCCCTGTGCAAGACATACCCAAAGACTGAAGTAATGGTAAGGAGAATGCTCCTGACAGAGGTCACTTCGAGGGTAAACATCTCCAGGAGGGAATAAATTTCCCCTGGCTGGAGGGCACCAAGTGGTGAGCAGACGATTCACAGGCTGGGGTGCACCTTAATGATCAGACCCCTCAGTGCACACCAGTCCACATCACACACCCTTCTGGAGGTGAAGCAGCTCTTGCCAACACAGCTTACCTCTATTTTCAGAGGCAAAATCCGCAGGTAAGAGGCAGCACTGCCAGAAGACAGAACATACACCAAGTGTTTGTCAGGGAAATACAGATCAAAGCCACAGGATTTCCAATTCCAGCAGTGGAAGCTGTTTCTTGCAGTGTCAGATGATGAGGGGTTCATCTGTGCCAGACTTTGTACATCAGAGCCCATCACCCCAAGAGACTTCAGTGCAGGCAGAAGAAATAAAGCACAGGTGAAAGAACTGCCTCAGCCAAGCAGAACAAAAATGCCATGGTAGAAAAAGCCAGGTTGGCTTTGTAAAGCTGGGTTATTTGCTAAAAAAAAAGTAAAAATCAGGGTTCTTTTCCTTCTCATTTTCCATTGCTTCCTAAAGAAGAATAAATCCTGTGCTAGAAGCCCATTAGCAGCAACTGTGATTTAAATGACTGCAGGAAACAGGATTCAGATGCAAGAATGAAGGGCATGAATTCTACAAGGCATATTCATGGAAATATATTTTTGTGATGCAAATAGACTGCATGTGAAAGCTTTGCTTCCTGCTGTATCTAAGGGCTCACATCTGACAATTCTGCTGAAGAACAAGGTAATTAATTATCATGCCAGAAAATACTGTAGTGGTGCTGCCCTTCTGTCTGTGGGCAGTTCCACACCAGTTGTTCCAGTTGTCCCTGTGCAATATTTGACTTTTTGAAGGCAACCTCCCAAATATAAATGACTATTCCAGATTAAAATTAAAACTTGAATGGAAATGCATTGCTGAAAGGTGACTGTTTAGAAGTGATTTTGGGGGAAATGGAGTATTAAGGTTAACCTCACACTGTATGAGAAGATAAAAATCTTTTTCATATGTTCTGGTTCACTGTACGTTCCCTTTTCCAAAGCTTTCTAGCTGCATCCTGGGAAAGAATTTCCCACATATATATAAAATATATATATATAAAATCCATTTTATAAATATATAACATGTATATATATACATGTTCCATTTGATGTGTAAACAATCAGAGCTGGGCTCACAGAAAATCATAGAAATCAATTTTCCATGAGTTGGTAGCTTCTTATTGGATCTCATTGGATATTTAAGTATGTGAATGTTATATGAATTCATAGGTACATCTTCTAATACTCCATCCCTGAAAGCACATCTATGAGGTAATCTGGTGAGGAACTCACAATTAAAAAAAAAAAAAAAAAAAAAAAAAATTAAAAAATTTGTATTTGTGGAAATCTGGGATCTGATCCTTAGTAGAAAATGGGGTGGGCTTTAATAGTCAGAGCAAGCCAGCTCCACTTCCCAGGGCCCGAATATCCGTATGGATCTGGTTTGTGGTGTGGCAGGAACACCGTTCTCACCTCTAGACTGTTCTCAGTGCAGAAAAATCAACAACAATGGCCTTGACTGCAGACATTTCAGCAGGAGTTTGAACTCTCAGTCATTGCTTCTTAGGCTAACAGGAATTTGTAGGGAACCAGCAGTCAGTGCTCGAGTTTCCTATTGCAATTAGGGGGTCTGTCATCCTGAACGACCTCCCGATCCGAGGCTCTGGGTCTCCCCTTGCTTTACCACTGGAGGCATTATCAGCAAGCAGGAGACAGGACTTGGTTCAAAAGACTTGCTACACGTTTCAACTCCTTATAACTAATTTAGTAACAAAAATATGCTACCAATCCCTTTCAGAAGGCCATCTACAAGGGTGACTTCACAGCTCACTGAACCGTGCACGACACATTTAGTAGGTGGGACAAAAGAAAGACAGGAGTGCTGTAACAGGAACCAAAGGATTTGGATGCATGAATCACACTGGAAAAAAGTTGTTATTATGGTTACTAAATCCTCTATTGCCTTTTTTTTTTCCCCCAAAACAGAATAAATATAGAAATGTTTCACTTACTGCAGCACTATTAATACACATGGCTGGAATAGCAACAAGCTGCTTCCTTGCCTTGTCTTCCAGTTGTCCCCTTCTTTACCAATTCTTGTCACTACAGCTCAGTTCAAGTGTTACAGAGCCTTCCCCTCAGTGCTGTGATTTCAAAGTAATTCCCCTCTCCATCCATAAATTACCAACCAGTGCACGTGCTCCTGTATCTCTGGGGGGAACTAACCAGCGAGTTTATGTGAGAGCGCCTGGCACGCGGGAAAACCACTGAAACAAACTGATGCATCTTAAACTTGTTGGTCAATTCCTGTTTGTTTTATGTGTCTGAACTGCTCAGCTCAGACAGGACAGCAGTTGCAGGCAGAATTTTCAAGGAGAACTCTCTGCTTGGCATGTTAAAGATGTGCCTCCTCGCCTCGACGTTTCACTTGTGCGTTGACGTTGATATTGATGAAGGGACTTGTCCAGTGGCCGAGGTTCTAAAATGGATGATTTCTGTGTAACATGCAAGCAATACAGACTGTGTTCTAGGTGGTGTTTCACAGAGCAATACTGCCACAGAAATGCACACTATGAAGATGTTTTCCTCATGGTGGCAAGCGGTGCTTCAAGGAAGACAGGAAGAAATCCACACCATGGCAAGACCATAATCCCAAGGAGTTCCTAATGAGGGTACAGCACAAAGGAGAAACAGATGAGAAAAGCTGGCAAATAAATGCAAAGGTAGATTTACTGCAGTGCCAACAGATTGAATGAAACGTGGTGGAAATTGCAACAAATTGGGAAATAAATATTGAAATTCTCAGCTGCTCAGAGAGATATGACTAATATTTATAAATTGGGAATGTATGTAATTCAAGTCAGCTAGCAGAAGATAAAATCCTAGAAAAGACAAGGCTTTTAGTAACCTTTTTACCAGTTAGCAGGCCACTCAGCCCTGAGGTCTTTTGCCTTGATCTGCTAAGTCATAAACTGCTGTGATTTAGGGTTTTATTTCATTTTACATTTTCCTTGTGACATTTTACATTTTTGTACTGAAGAGGCAAAGTATGCAGAAAGAAACAGAGTTTAACTGCTTTCACTAGATAAATCCAGAAATTTTAATAAACTCATTTATAAATGATTGTCTGTAATGCTACTGTACAATGCATAAAGAAATCTAATTAACCACAGTGAGTCTAACAGCACTTCCACTGTCAGTCAATAGGGCTGCTCTATATGATGAAATTATTATGTGTGCTATTTGCTCTATACACAAATTAACATTTTGGATGGTTGCTACCACGGTCCTTTTACAGGCTGCACTTCAAATAAAGTAAAACACATAACAAATGGAATTAAATCTAATTGAATAATGTAATACTAGCCTCAGTCCATTTCTCCCCAATCAAAGATGTAATAGGTTTTGTAATACTAATTATTAATGACTTGCAATTTGTAGAACAGATTTTTAATAGTTGAGTTAGGATACCCACCAGCCTGTAATTTGAAAATTATCTTTTCATACACTGGGATTACAGATTTTAATTTGTGATGAAGTTTCATTCCAACACCTCATGCATTTAATAAATTTGGCAAAACATGGTTCCCGTATTCTGCACCTGCAGCTCTGCAGAGAAATTATTGTTACAATTCCATTCAATAGCAAGTTAGTCCTTATACCTCCAACACTTAGTTTAGTTTACCACTTATTACCATTTCTATTATTTTAATAAAGAGCAAAAATTTCCTACTGTTGTTAATAAAGTGATTTGCAATATTATGCATGTTTGCTCCAAACACTTTCCAAGTCTTTTTTCTCTTGATGCAGAGTGTAACTGAAATTGTAGCCTCTATGTGCAGCTTACTCATGTTAAATGAGGTTTTTTTGTTTCAGTGATACAAAGCAAAAGGAGAGGAAGCAAATTGTGAGACATGAAATAGCTTGTTCATGAAGGAGTTAAAGGATTCATCAACAGGAGCACTTTGAAAACACAGGACATTCTGATCCATCACTTAGCTGTGGGCTTATGTGACATTTACAACAAGCGTGTATATTTTGAGATAGTTGACAATGACATCTTTATGTTTTTGTTATCAAAGCTTCCATCTTACAATCCCCTTTGGTCCTGAGTATTGTTAAAAATGTGCCAGGGTTATGGCTGTTCATACCTTTCCACTTCTAAGTGGTACAATGATCAGAGAAGAGCAAAGCTTTATGATCCCTTCAAGGTATTTGAAAATGACATTAAATGACGTTTATAAAGATTTCTAAAAGTCAGAAGAGTCTTCTTTTCTTTTTGAGGGCTTGTTCTCATCCTTTTGAATTGTGTTAGATGCCAATTCCTCCACTCTCCTTCTAGAAAAATACAGAGAATAAGCTTCACACGTCCCATAAATCCACTGATAGCACCTGCACATCAGCCCTCATGGACTTCTCTGGAATAACAGCTTTTCTTAGGACGTGCAGGGTATTGATCTGCAGAGCTTTCTGAGAGCATCAACTGTTGCATTTTTGCATCTTGGTGAGGAGTCTCCCCATTTTACAGAGGGAAATTGAGGGAGATGAAACCAATTTAGAACCAGCCATCAGTACAAGTAATTCACCCTGGAAACTGGAAGATTTGGAGGAAGGAGTTAGGAGAGGGCTGTTTTCTCCTGCAGATGAACACAGGAGTTCAGTCCACAGTAGCTGACAAGTGCCACAGACTGCAGCTATTCCAGTTTGTTGACTAGAAAGTGCAGTTGTGCCTCTGGAAGCCTCTTACAAAAAAAAACAACAACAAAACCCCAAAACCTGAGTGCATCTCTGTTTTAAGCACATGAATAATTCCATTTGCTCAATTACTTTTGGGATGAAAGTTATCCAGCTGGTGAAAGGCTGAATTGAGGCTTGATTCCAAAGGAAATGTGTTAAAAATCAAAGGCTGAAACTCCCATTCACTTTAATGGGAAGAAGCTCAGGCTCATAATTGATGCTTTGTGGACATTTGCAACATGTGAAAAGTTGCAGGAAACAACATCCAGTGCTAAGCTGAGCATATTAATCTCTGGTTTCAGAATCTTCATATTAAATGATTCTGCATAAAAAAAATATTTACTGGAGAAGTAAGTTATTTTCTTGCAGAATAAAAATCTGTTTAAAGAAAACCTTGACTACAAAATGTTACAAATCTAGAGACAAGAATGACACCAGTTACTAAGTGTGCTTCTCTTCCTTAATTGGTATTCTTAATTGCAGAAAAAGACAGCAACGTATTTCCCAGGAAAAGCAAAATGTTTCATGCATTAATATGGAAAAATCACAACTAGAAACAGGCAACATTTTTAACAAGACTGTGCCTCATATTCCCCACGTGCACAAACCTAAACTACATCCACACAGAGAAGCCAAGGAATGTGACATTTTGTCCTGCATATACATCCTTTGGGTCCTAGTACAAAGCTCAGGAGAAAACCTCTGATGAGTTCATGCCCCTCTCCCTGGGCAGTCAGGCAGAAACAACCTGTGCTCAGAGTTCACCTTTCCCTGACAAACCTCTCGGTACCAAATCTCAGCCCAGTGGGAAAGGTGGCAAGATACCTCTTACATCCTAGTGGGAACAGGAGTTTCCAACTCAATCCACCCTGAGAGCAGCATAGCCTTAAAATTTGCAGCATAGCTGCCTTGACTCACACATACATAATATTAATACGATATTGCAATCACCATTTCTCCATGTGGCATAAGAAATTATATTAAACAGGCACTAGGTGACAACTAGCTGTCAAAATCTGTAATGAGGAACCAGTAAGATCCTTATCAGAATAATTTTCAAGATGTGTGTTCTTCTCTTTTATATTGAGATGACAAAGAATTCTCAATATCAAAAAATACATATTGCTTTTGATCTTTTAATTAATTCAAACTTGCAAGAGACAAGGATGGAGGCAGGAAAACAGAAAGCAAGGAGTTCTCTTTCCTGCTTTGTAGCTACTGCAGATGGGTTTAGAAATAATCTCCCTTTACACCAAGAGAAGTTGCCTGAATGTGGCAGAAATTCTTGCAGAGGTCCTGGGGCAAGGTGAGAGTGCAAACAGCAGGTCTGTGAGGCTGAAGGGGCTGGTAAATGAAGGGGACATTAAAGAGCCACAACAGAGCCCAAACAGCCCTGTGTGCCAGAATGACCCTGCACAGTCTCTGGTTTGAGTCAAAGGCAAAAGCTGGATTGAAAGAATATCCTTTCTCATCATCCACCACTCTGGGACTGTATTGCAGCCAGTTATTACAAAAATGAACCACCCCCCAAATCCTGCTTTTTTCATCTTGTTAATTATTCCTTAATCTACTCCCCAGCTGTGGGAAGCACTAATATTACAGGGACTGTTTCACTGCATCACCTGAAGTCAACTTTATCTGGTGACTTTGACACTAGCATAAAAAAAAATCAGTTTTCCCACTCTTCATGCCTCCTCAGAAAAACCCAGTTCTGTGGGTGCCAAGCTGCCAAAATTCTGAGGAACCTGCAGAGGTTTATTGAGGAACTGCAGGATGGCAGGACACTTTAAACACTTTTGTGACTAAATTCTCATTCACAGAAAAGCTAAATTACAGCATTTGTCTTTTTGAATTAGAGGACTGTTATTTCAAAAATACTTGATGTCTTAACACTGCTTGCTGGAGTTCAGACATGAAAAAGGGGGGCTGGACTGAAAATAAGTCATTATGATAATGAATAGACTGACTCACAGGAAAAACACATTGATTAACTTAATATTTAAGTGCCAGTCATTTTCCCTGTTATTTTGTTGGGGGTGTTTTTAACTTCAAATAAATTGCATCATTATCTCTACCAGTAAAAATGTAAATTCCCCCTCTGTTTTGATAAGGACCATCAATACAAGAAAAGGATTACCTTAATGCCCATTGCACTCAAGGGTTCTTAGAGACTGTATCTTTACAATGATATGTTAAATTTTTTATCAGTTTCCTTAGTGAGGTCAGCACTATTTATAAGCACTAAAGATATCAGAAAATACAAGAAAGCATGGCAGAAACAATATATGGAACAGGAGATTAGAAATTAAGTGGTAATATTATCACTCGGTATTTATAGTTACCCTCTCAGAAGCCACCTGTTGACAGTGGCTTTTAAATACTCCCTTTCTTAACCTCTGAGCCAACAAGTTACTTAAGCATCTTTGTAATTTCAGTGGGGCTACCTAAAAGCTCAAGATGAGAGACATGACTAAAAGGACTGAGTTCAGGCATAAACAAATAGGAAGTTGTGGGCACAGACTGCTGACAGTGATGAATTCCCAGCAGCGCTGAAGGAGCTCCGAGCCCCATCCTCCTTGGCTGGCTGGGACCACCAAAGCAGCACATCCCACACACCCAAAGAGCTGCAGCACATCCCACACACCCAAAGAGCTGAGCAGGAGCCAGGGCTCTGGTGGATATTTGCACTCCTGAAGTGGCACGAGGCAATACTGCCTTTCCTCCTGCAAATTATTAACCTGTTCTTACTGAATTTCTCACTGAATTGTAGCCCTTTTTATACATGCAAGACAGTGAGATACAGACAGCTTGTCAGAGACAACACAGTCAGTGGTGGCACCATCAGCACTATAAATTGTTTCCTAATCCCATCCTTGAGATTAGAGTTCCATGTACAGGTAATAAATAAATACCAAAAAATTCGAGTAGACTAATTTTTGTTTCTTATTTTGAAAGAAATGTGTATGTAATTCTTTAGCATAGCTTTAAAAGTTTGCATGGAATCCACAGAATTTTTTGGCAGTTTTTTGTTGCAAGTTATTATATTTTACTGTCTCATCTGAAGTTGAGAACTTGCATAGAAAGACATTCAGATGTAGAGTCTAAACACAAAAGCCCTTTCTGTCTTCCCCAAACAATTCAGTTAATTGTAATAAAAAACTATTATTGCACGTTCTACCTGGAATATAAGTGTAAATTTGAGAGAAGGATGCACAGTGTCATGTTTATATGATTTATGGCAGCAAGGTTCAGTGCTATCATTATGATAATTTATTGCAGACAACCCCCTTCATCTCAACAGTGGTTAAGGCCCAGTTCTGGTACAGATTGGTAAAGTTCCCTGAGCTGGACACCAATAGATTGATGGTTTGGATGATCTTCTAATGCCCATTAGGATTTGGGGTCCCAGGAGCATTCTTTCACCTCAGTGAATCACAACATTACCCTTCCTCTGATTTTGCTGTAACACTGACTTTGGTTCATGCCTGTATCCCAGGCTGCTCCCCGTGGTAACTCAGCAGCTCACTCACAAGTCCTCCCATCGTCCCTGCAGAGGGACCAGCAGCCCTGGGACAGGGGGAAGCAGGTAAGGGCAGAACTGTTCCAGCCCTGCCAGCTTCATTGCTGGAGACATGCCAGAACCTTTAGGCAACTGGAATAGCAGGGCCTTGCTGATCTGACTTATTCTGACAGAAATGAGCCAGGGAGTGCACAGGAAAGCTGCTGTACCTGATCAGGGGAAACCTTCAGCAGGGCAGGAGTGATGGATGGCAGCAACGTCTCCCATCAGCACGGGGTAAGCCGCAGTTCAAATCATTTTGCTCAGAAGTTGCCCGGTTCAAAACCGTTTCTACAATTGATCTTTTTTGATCCAAGCTAATTTTGAGTCAAATGAGTCGAATGCTGGCTCTCCTGAGAAGGTATGGACCTTAATTCTGCTTTACTGAACTGGAATGTGTTATGTTATCCACACTCTAAGCATGTGGATTTAGAAGATACTTTTTGAACTCTGCTCACAGAGATAAACTGAAGAGTCTTTCTCTGGCCTGAAGAAACTAAGTGTCCAGTTGTAATTAATATGTTGAGTACTTTTAAACTGACAGGCTTCCCAGACACAGCTTTGAGACAGTAAAATCCTCACAATTAAACTACACAAACATGCTTCAGAGAGCTGTCTAAAACCACTTTGCAGTCATTTTTACCTCTAGACACATGAGTATTCCAGTGACTTCAGTGCAGCTTAAAGGTTACCAAGATTAAGTTTAAGAAGTTTAGCCAACTGTATAAATTGGAATGGAACTCAAACAAATGCAGTAAATATCAACCCCCTTCATTTTAGCGAGCTACAGGAGTTTTGAATGGAAACTCATCCAGTGAAACCTGGATGCTGCAGCCAGCATTCCTGTTTGGAATGTCCCACCAATGCACAAAGGGGAGTGATGTTCTGCTCCTGCCCCAAAGACACCCCACTGCATTAAACCATTTCTCTTGGGATCAAATACACCCTACCAAATTCTACAGTGAAAGCCTGATCCAAACCTCACCTGAGTCTGCAGAAATATTCCAATTGATTTCAGTGGGCTTTGGAATAGGCCTGTATTGACATCCATTCAACTTTATTGAACTGAGCTTTCCTGTGGAGCTGCAGCAGCCAATATGGCCATAACAGCTTCAAAACCAAGCGTGAAGGCCACTGCCAGTCAAATAACATCACAGCAAGTAAATGACAGCAGAATGAACTCATTATCATTTATCTAGATTAAAAAAAACCCACAAGTTTCTGAGCTCACTACTGTGTTTTACAGGTGAAGAAAACTTTCAAGTTGCCTTTGATCCCTCAAGATCTTTCAGTCTGAGTCATAAACTACTTATTTATCACAGGCCACTGAAATAAGTGTAAGGTTTTCATGAGAATGATACGCTTACCACAAAAAAAAATTACAAAAATTAATATATTTGGGAGTTTTGGCTATCTGCTAGCAACCAACTTCCATGTAATTTTTTTTCCTGCCATTAAACTCATATTAAAGTCCCACTGACATCTATAGGCATTAAACTTGAGCTTACCCTTAGGATTTGGTATTCTCTCATCACCAGTTCAGTTCTTTGCTCACTTAATGGCCAACACACCCTTTTACAACAGATCATCTCACCTGCTTGAGACGTTTGGTTTCCCACAAGTAATGCCATAATTTCAAGGAGTCTAGTTTAGGAACAAGGATGTCCGTGTAAATATAAAAGACAAAATCTCTTTGCAGGTTTCTTATGTTCTGGATTGGGATGTTATTGTAAGAAATTAGCTGGTAAAACCCAAAAGAGAATTTACAGGCAAATCTATGGAAAACCTTAATGTGTTTGAGCAAAGCAGTTTAGTAAAACATCAAGGGAAATTTCTCTGAGCATTTCCTAAAGTGTGCTTAAACACGTCTACACTGGAAATAGAGGATGCCACTCGTGCCATTTATAATGCCAGGATAGAAGATATTAACCTGGATTTTAATAAGGCATAAAGAAGAGGACTGCATAGAATTCTTAAGTATCAAAATGATACCCATCATTCAGCAATCCTCCCAAGGAAAGAATTCCCTCTTGCTGCATAGCCGCATTGTTTAATGAAAATTCATCAATATATATGGGAATTCTTTAAGTTAAGCCATTGACCCTAAACCCTTGAATGACTGTGACTCATGTCCAGCCTCACTGCTTTCACTGGGCAGATGAAGGCATTTAATTTGTTAAAATCCTGAGTCTCTTTATAAGCCATGAGAAGAGATGGAGTAAACATCAGCAGTGATTGCTGCAGTGCAATGAGCACTGACACCACCCTGGGAACTAGCAAAATGAAATCAAGAATCACACTGACTATTAAGTGCCTGAAGTCCAATTCTTCCTTCAAAACAGTGATGATTTTGTCCCATCCAGTTGCTTTGAAGCACTCAAGAAATCTGATCTACCACAATTAAATACCACCAGGTGTATTTGAAACCTATGACTCCTCCACATTTCCCAGAGATGATGAAAATAACAACATAGCCTGTGGTTTCGTCTCTTAAAGATGCTCTCCTTCCCCATTCAGAGATCCAGGCATCCTCATTTTGCTAGAATGCATACATGTGTTTTAAAAGTATGCCCTAGTTTGGGGAACTGTTTATAAATCCATCTATTTTCAACCCATTATGCATGCATCCCCCGCTGGAGTGTTTGTAATATGACCTCTGCACACCTGCCAAGAGCTGGGATATCAGTTTGATACCCAGAGCATCTCTTTCCCTCCCCCTTCCCCCTGCCTTGCTGGGATCAATGTAAGGCACCCGCAGCCGCAGGATACACATTTTCACACCTGCCCTGAGCCGGGATTTTCGTTCGCAGCCCAAACCCCGTGTCCCCTCCCTTCTTCCACGACATCCCGAGCCACCCGCCGGGCACCTCGGCCCAGGGCAGCCCCTGCCCAGCTCCCCGCGCCGCGCAGCCCCCGACTCCGCCAGCGCTGCCTCGCTGCGCCCACTTTCCCCATCCGCAGCAAGTGGGAACCATCCTCTCCCCGCGCCAGGTGCGCCCCTTAAAAAAAAAAAAAAAAAAAAAAGGAGTGGGAGAGAAAAATAAAAAACGGACCCACTTTTTTTTTAAAAAAAAAAAAAAAAAAAACCAAAAACAACAAAGTGAGCAGCATCCTCTGGAATGCGCTCCCTGAGAAGACAGACCGCGAGGGAAGAAGGAGGGAGGCAAGGCAGGTCGTGCCTTCCCTCTGCATCCCCTCCGCCCCCGCTCCGGGCCGGCCCCGGTCCCACCGCAGCGCGGCCCCGCCACCCGCGCAGGCACCGCCTCCGCCCGGCCCGCGCCGCCCGCACAGCCCGCACAGCCCGCACAGCCCGCACAGCCCGGCCAGCACAGCCAGCACAGCCCGGCCAGCACAGCCAGCACAGCCCGCACAGCCCGCACAGCCCGCACAGCCCGCACAGCCCCGCCGGCACAGCCAGCACAGCCCGGCCAGCACAGCCAGCACAGCCCCCCGGCCCCGCAGCACCGGCCGCGGCTCGGGGACATGGCGGGACGCGGCCGGCACTAGGGGAGAGGGGGAAGCCCCCCGAGCAGCGATGGTGCCTCCTGACAGCTGAAGGTGCGGGTGAGCGGCGGCCGCAGCCCGGAGCGTGACCTCGATTTGTGTTTTGGGACTGCGGGCGGGAGCGGCGCGTCCGATGAGCTGAGGAAGATAAGGAGCAGGAGGATTTGGGGGTAAGTAAGGGATTGCCGCAAAAATAACAATTTTTTTTACTATTATTATTACTATTTTTTTTTCGGGGGGTGTTGGGTAGATCTGTGCTGGTGTGTCTGGGGAATGCCATCAGCTATGCACTGCAGCGCAGGGTACTTCGCTAACTGTCGGCTGGAGCCTCTCGCTGCCCTTCCACCGCCAACCCGACAAGAAGTTTGGGTCTGATTCCCTCTCCCTTCCTGTTTAAATAAGTTTTAAAATATCGGCGTTCTTAGCGAAGCCCTCGCCAGGCTCCGGCCGCCCGCCGATGTGATTTAGGGGGACACACACACCCAACACCCCCCCCCCGTCCAACAGCCCCGGCCCCGCGTTCTCCGGGGGCTGCGGGGCCGCGGGGGTGGGCGCGGGGGGCGGCGGGTCCATCCCGGCCGGGAAGGGGCTCCGTGAGCGGGGCAAGCCCGACCCCTGCAGTCGCCTGTGGGAAGCCGCGGGATTGCAGCACCGCGGCGGGGCTGGGGAGCCCGCTCGGAGCTGCGGGAGCTGCGGGAGCTGCGGAGCTGCGGGAGGGGCGGGGGTGGCGAGCGCCTTGCAGCGGGTATTAATCTCTTTCCGCTCCTTCTTGTAGCAGCAGGAGGGGAATCCCCCTCCCTCCGCCGCCTCCCTCCCCCGGCAATGCCGGCACTGCCCCGCTGAGACGTGCAGAGTTTGGGGTTGACTCGCACCTGCCCGCCCTGGAATAGAGACTCTCCGGATCGGATCGGATCGGATCGGGGTTTGTTGTCTTATGTCGTGTTGGGAAATCTGGTGGATTTTTTTCTCGCTCGTGGAGGAAGAGCCCGGTGCAGGCAGTTGGCTTCGTGGTCTTTTTTGGAGGGCGAAGGAAGGGAAGGGATCTCGCTTGAGCCGTGCGGAGAGAGAGCCCGGACATGTGTTGTCAGCACATCTGGGGAATACAGTCTGCAAGTCCGAAAGGAAATTTGCTGGGATCGTCCAAACTGCGATATTGATCTTTGTTATTTTTTTTCGCCGAGGGATGCACTTGGCATGAGAATCGGAGGATGGAAATTGTTTGGGAGGTGCTTTTTCTTCTGCAAGCGAATTTCATCGTCTGCATTTCAGGTACGCAGCACAGAAAGGGCGGGGGGGGGAGGGGGGAAATACCGTACCAGGGTTCCCAGGCTTCCCCTTATTAAGGGGCAAGAGGTACAGTTAAATCAAAATTGTAGTTGAAAAGCACATGAATGATGTGTTGTGAGTGGGTCGTGACAGAAATCCACAAACATCGCTTCCCTCTCCCCCTTAATTCCAACACCTGTGTTGTAATTATGATATGCTGGTTGCAGTGAATAACAGTAGTGTACTGATAAGGCAAATGCTGATAATTCCTAATGTACCTGATTGTGATAATTATTTGAAGCATTGCTGTGATCCCAGAATTTCATAGCTCCTGAAGTTCTTAAACTCGTCTGATCTGCAGATCTTAAAGGGTTTGCGGTTCGTTGATGGACTTGTCATGCTCTGCTGCCACAGTTCAGGGTCTGCAAAGAGAGGGATAAGAGCGAAGAATGTGTCTCTGCTTTTAAAGTGAGCTTTGCTGTGGCTGTGCCCTGAAAATGGATTTTTTTTTTCCCTTTAAAAAAAGCCCTATTCAAAGAGCTCTGTGGTGGCTGGGATTTCCACCTTTATTTTAAGCTTGCAAAGATCTCTCTCCCCTCCAATATGTAGAAGTCAAGTAATTTCAGTTGTCACCAGAGCTTGTCCAGTTAATGAATAGGCACGGCCGGGTGTCGAGCGTAAAGGATTGGAACAATTTATTCTTGGGGAAAATGCTCCCTTCGACTGCAGAAGCCCTGGCTCCCTTGTTAATTTGTCATGTTGGTCATGCTGGAATAATTATGCTGTAGGAGGCAGGAGAGGGGAGGTGGCCAGTTTTGTAGTTTGGGACACTCCAGGGAGCCCCACGGGGATCCAGGCTGCCTGTGTCTCCCTGCTCCCCTTCTCTGCAGGCTGACTGCCCTCCAGCCATTGCGTGAGTCTGGAATGGGAGCGCAGGCAGGGCACTGCCGGGAGAGCTCGGCGGTCCTGGTGGGCATCTCAGTGTCCAGCCTGGAGCTGTGCAGGGAGAGGGAGCTCCAAAGCTCCCCTGGGACCATGCAGAGGTCGGCCTGGGCTGTGTCCCCGCCAGCAGCACCTGCAGCATCTCAGCCGGCAGTGCCGGGCCGCGCTGCGCTCCTGCAGCACTGATCCACCCCTACAGCCCTTGGACCGTGACACACCAGCACTGGGGGCTCAGCACCTCTGTTCATTTGTATTGCCTGCGCCCGCCCCAAAGCCTTTCTGTTCCTGAGCAAATGGCTCTGCTGTCTGCTCACGGTGCACGTCAGCCCTTCCCTTGTCCCCACAGACTGGCACCATCTGCTACCAGGCACCCGGGTGACACTGGCAGCACCCCAGGCCGACCTTCCCCTTGTGCCCATTGGTACCATCAGAATAATTCACTCTCTCGCTTTTTAGAACAGCAGAAACCTGCTGCCTCTTGTCATTTAAATCTCACACTTATCTATTTAGCTCAGCGTGATGTGCCACCTGTCCAGTTCTCCTCAAATTAAGGCACTTTTTAAAGTGCCACAGTGAGAATGGAAAACTGAAGCTCATCGCTTTCTTGGCCATTCTGACAGTAATATCCTGAGACAGAAAGAAGCTGTCCCGTTCTGTGCAGCTCCTTATGCCATGCATTTAGCTGTCAGTGTTCCCAGAGCTCACCCCCCTCTTTCCTCCTCTTCAGGCGTGGGAGCCCAGGCTTCTGAACCGGTGGGATCAGTCCTGCAGGGGCTCCCATCGCTCTCCATCTCCCTCTAGCACTAATACCTAGCACTGTACAGACTGATACCATCTCTGCTTGCTTTTTCGCTTACTTTGTTCCTTTTTGGAGTGGAATGAAGTGGAGAAGTGAATGGTGGGATGTTTCTGCTGCGTGGTTAAAGCTGTGGTTTCAAATAATTTGAACCACACGGAGGATGTGTACATGCTTTAGCCTTTTTTTTCTTTTTTTTTTTTTATTTCCTAGGGATTTTTTTTTTTTCAGGAATCCTTACAACTTGTCGTCTTGGTTAAAAGGATTAAGATCTGTAGATATCTGACTGACACTAATGCTTTGTATCTTTCCTCTGCCCTCCTTTTAACACTATTTTTTTGACATATTCTCTACCTGGGATGTCTGGATAACAGTGCAAGTGAGAGAAGGTGGTGTAAAGCCTGTTAAGGGTTTGCCTCAGTGCTGGATTCCAGACACTGTGTATTTTTAGCGCTTCAGCACTGGTTATTCATTCAACATGTTACTTAAAAAACCCATTAGTTGAGCTCTAGTGCTGCAAATTACCCGAATGTAAATTAAGGAGTGTGGTAGTATTTCGTTTCTTTTTTTTTTTCTCTTCCTTATTAAGTCAGTAGTTTCAGCAGTGAAGCCACAAGCCAGATCTTCCCTGCATGGATCTTTCCTGAACATCAGCAAATGTGTGATTCAGGGTCTGTTTAAACCTGTGATGGCCCTCCTACTAATTCCAGTGGTTATTTGGATTAGGGTCTGTTAAGGGCTGCTGTTCAAAGGGATGATGTCAGTCACTGAATTCAACAGACTATTCATTTATGGTTATTAAACTTATTTATTAAACATAGCTTCAATGTTATGTCATCTTTTGCTGTATATTTACATAACATTTAAATATAAATTATGCTGAATGTAGCACTTGTGCTATCTTTCTTATTTGAAATAATTAATGAAGTTATACAATTGACTTTTTGGTGTCTCTCAGAGACAGTATATGGAAAGTAATTTAATATATTAAAAAGAGGTGTGCATATATTTTGAAAATATTTTATACCTAATAACTTCATCAGCCAGCTGTGTGTATGAGAGATTGCCTGATTTGGAAGAAATGATACTGAGATTTAGGAATTTTTTTTTTTTTAATTACTGGACCTTGTATCTGGGAAATAATTTATCTGTAAACATCATAAACTGAATATTTTTGTTTTCTTGACATACTGAATTCAGGCTTCTGCTTCTTGAAATTGCTTGTTTGAAGAGAAAATGTACTTTCTTTGTGCAGATGCAAATGAGAAACAACATGCTGAAGGACCACAAAACCATTTCTGTCCTTTAGAAAGAAATGAAAGCCCTTGTCTACCTTTAAAGTCACATTTATTCCTATGAGTTGTAGTCTCTGAGGCAAAACAGTCATGATTTGTGTTATGACTTCTGAGGTTTTGTCCTTTCAATGATATTATTCAGCGTGGAAGGAACACAGGGGAGTGGAGGTGAAGATGTGCTGTAGACACGATGCAGGAGTTAGACCTCAGTGGATGTTGTTCCTGTGAAGATGAGGATGGTCATGGCAGAGGGATTACACTGTTTGTATACAAAGAAGATGATTGTCGTTGGTGTGATGTTCAGGATTTCCCCCCTGGGCAATAACACCACCAAAGGTTAATTAGCATCAGTCTCCTCAGGTTGGGTGTCGTGGAGCCCACAATGGCAGCCACCTTTCCTTGCACAGTCATTTGTATGAACCATGAAGGATTTTTTTTTTTTTTGGTGATTCTAGATATTAACAATCAATTTCAAGGAAAAAGCTAGAATGCTGTTTTCAAACCCTTGCAGGATACTTGAATTAAATAAGAAAATGAAACTGTCATGGCCATTGATAAAGAAGGTTTCTATGTGTATTTTCTGCTGGTCCATCAACAGCATAATTTATAAAACCCCCATGGTCAACATCTTTATGCCTTCCTATGAATTGATATACTACCTCTTATAGTTTTGGCTTTTGGGTACTAGTATGGAAGTATTTTATTTTTATCCTTTGCCATGTCTCCAGGTTACAGAGGGGCAAATCCCTCTTGTGATGCAACTTCTTTGGCCTGCTTGGCAGCACACAAGTGTCATAAATCATGTATCATGAGCAACTGAGAGGGTGTAAAAAAAGCCTTGTCTATCCAGGAATTCCACTGTGTATTGAGCATCTGATGTAGTGTCTCCTGGCATTCAGGGCTAGAGGTGGATTTGGAGCACGGCTGCACTTCATTTTCTGTCTTGCTGCTTCTGCAGTCTCTGAGCTCTTATTACCTGGCATAACACAGAGCGGTCCTGTAGGAACTCTAAATTATACCAGGCCTTGAATTATCTGTTGAATAATGGTCTGTAAGGTCTGATAACTCTTCTTCTCATAGTATTGCACAGCCTGAGTAATCTCGTAGAAGAGAAGAATATCAAGGATCTTACGTCCAATATGAGAACAGTGAATGGTTCATTGTTATGTTTGGACAAAAATGTTGAAACCAAGTTAATTATCCTCAAATAGTGTCACAGAAATAGTTTTTTCTGGCACTTGTAAGTAAGAAATGTAATATCCTAGGGGAAGGAATTATTCATAGCACAGATGTATATTTATGAGAGAAGGTGATCAGTGGGCACACAGGAGGTGTAACATGCATCTGGTGACTAAGAGCTTTAACCATTAGGGTATTCTTTCCTGCTTTATCCCATCTCCACAGCTTCATGTGTGTGGGCCAACCTTCATGCCTGCACAGTTTGTTGATGGAACTGAAATCCACGTGGATTCCCTCCCAAGGTGGAGGCCATAGGTTGTTTCCAAAGACTCCCAGCTCCTCATCACTGGAACACTTTCTCACTTCAGAGTTGTTGCCGCCTTTTCAAAAGGTGTGAAGATGTTTCTACTTTAAAATTCTATGGAAATAGCCTCCTATAAATGTCTGCTTTACTTTTGTGTGTGTGTGTCTTGTATTTTTCACCATTTTATTTTTATTGTTAGTTTTACAGCTCGAGCGTGCCCAGATAGGCGCTAAAGTGCCGGAACAACACACGTATTTTTAGCTTATGTAAAGGTAGTAGAAGGCAACGTTTATGAATAGTTTTGCACATATTATGTTGAGCTATTTTCTATCCAATAAACTGATAAAAGGAAACTGGTTATTGCTGCTATTCCCCTCCTCGGTGATGTAGATACTCACTTTTCAAAGGGACCTCTTCACCTTGTTGTGTTGCCTCATTGTAATGTGGCTGAACCAGATCCCAAGACAAAATGATGAAAATCAGGAATAAAACCCCAACTCAAATAAGCAGTCACAATTTTAGAGTGTTCTTCAAGATGCAACTGATGTTATAGAGGAGTTTTGCCCTTGATATTATTGGAAAGGTTTGAGGTTTTAATACTACAACAGCTAGATTTTAAATATAGCAAGGATTGAAATGGCTTTGCATTTGCATTATGAATATTTCTTACATACCAATGAGCCAAGGAATTCCTACTTTCCCTAAAAGACTGTTTTGCTTCTTTATTGTTATTGGTCAAAGTATCTCTTTCATTCTTGGTTGAAAGGTGGTAATTTAGCTGAGGAGGAAGCTGCTGTTTTCATCCTTATGATTGTTTATGGCTAAACTTTACATGGCAAAGACTGAAGTGGATGATTTGCCCATCTGGGCTGTTAATAGAAGACTATATAAAACTGTTCCATCATTATCTCATTACCAGCTCAAGCAGCAGACAAAACTAGATGACAGTTAGTTATGGACAACACTGACACACTGTGTTAAGTGTTATTTTGCTCCTATCTTGTTTTTATCTTCACTGTACATCATGTTGGAAGGAATAGAAACTAGGAATCCAATTTTAATTGACTTGTTTAGACAACATTGTACAGTGGGACTGCATTTCCACTGAAATGCCATCAGGAAAGACAAAAATGCCTGTCCATAGAGAGGGAGAATATCAGTTAGGAAAAAAGAGTTCCACTGGGGTAGATAAATTGAAACATTAATGGTAAATAAATAGGAAATCAAACTTTTAAAAGGATAATAATCTGGCATTTGAGAGAGGGGAGAGTTTGCATCCAAACCTGTTTACAGTTGAATTCATAGTAATAGAATACTTTCTTGCTGGTTTAACCATTGATGGTTAAAAAGCTGCCACGGATCTTTTATTGGAATTTCTTGAAGATAAAATAGCGAGTTGTTTTTGCCATCAGCGTAGAGGACTGAAACACTGCAGACCTGTATCCTGGTGCTGTAGAGAAGTGCTGGGTGGGTCGTGCACACGGGGGCATGGAAGGGCAACCTTTTAATTTGTCCATATGGCAAACATCATCCTGCAGTGCTGAGCAGGGGACAGCTGAGGTAAGAAGGTATGAGGAGACCTATATTTACACCCACCTTAAGAGACCTTGGAACTCCAGAAAATGTTATAAAGGGCTTCAGTGTTAATAAGGTTTGGGCCTTAGAAATTGCAAAAATTGAAATCCTGACAATGAAACAAGCTTGAGATGGCAGGTGTCTGTGCTCCTGTGGAGTGCCGTGATGACAGCCCTAAAATATTTAATTTTCATTTACTCATCTTGAAAAAGGAAAGGTGATCAGTTTCCACATATATTGCATTCTGAAATCAGTGGTTGGAACTAAAGAAAATAAATGCTTTCATAGTTAGATGTATTTTTCCACATGAAAACATTTCTGGTTTAAATTCACAGATCTGTAACATTTGTATTTCTGTACCAAAAATAGTATTAAGTTTAAATGCCCACAGTTTTATCTTTTTTAGTATTGTTGCCCAAAAGATAATATCCCAGCAGCTGTAATCCATAAATAACAATTAGAATGTTGTTTTTAGCAAGATACTAAAATAAGCATAGAGATCAGATAATTTCAGCAGTGTTATTTGTTCATTTGGACAATCTTTTTTCCTCCCTTTATCATTAGTGCATGACTTTGTCAAGCTTGGAAGACTGGGATGTTTGTCATCTGGGTTTTAAGCGTGGAATGGATGGAGTTGTGCACTCACTGGACCAAAGTGGCTTCTAAGCACATGCATGGAGGAGGAAGCTCAGAAACATTATCCTTTTTTTTTTCCCTGTAAATGTGTTGACATCTCCACGTTTTGGAAGTAGCATTTGAGTAGATGAATTTAGAGGGAAACATGCTTTTTGAAAAATCATCCTCTTGTCAGTTTTGTGGGTTGTTTCCAATTCAAGTTCTTTCCTGCTGGTAACTACTTAGCTGCTGTGTTCTGCTTCAGGAATAATCACTAAAAGAGAGTGGTTTTTTTCACTCTGCCTGGGTAGAAAAACTAGCACAGCAGGACTCCTGTGGAATTTAGATTATTAATGCTAAAAGAAAAAGATAATGAGTCTTTTGGTTGGTGTGACTATGGAAAACTGCACTGTTTGAAGTGATGTGGAAATGACCAAACCCTGCCTGGAGCTGAATTCCCTGTAGGATGGTGGTTGGGTATCTGAAGGAGCAGTTAAGAAGGATTACTGTGCTGCCACAGCTGAAGTTTGTTTGGCAAGGTGACACACTTGGGCTGCTGGAAAGAGCATTCATTTGCATTTGCCATCACAGCAGAGAAAAGAAACCTTCGCTCTTCAGGAAAAAGATAGAGCTGCAGATTTGTACTTGCTGGTAGAAAAGGACAATGATAATTCACTAGAGTTCCTGGAAGTGAAATTTTATGGAGAATGAGCCATTTGTTTCTACATGGGTGGAATGCCATACATTGCAGCTGAACTGTGCTATTCCCCATGTGGGAAGCTGTGGCTGTGGAAGGGGAGAGCTGCTGCTGCTGGAAGGGAAAGGGGTTTGACTGACCCTGTGGGGGTCCTAATCCTGCTGCTGGAAGGGAAAGGGGTTTGATTGACCCCATACAGGTTCTAATCCCACTTCTGGGGAGTGTGTGAACAGTGACTGCTGGAAGGGAAAGGGGTTTGATTGACCCCATACAGGTCCTAATCCCACTTCTGGGGAGTGTGTGAACAGTGACTGACAGAGTTCTCTGAAAGGGACTGTCAGTCTGGATTTATCTAAGAATGAAAGGTATGAATGGGAAGAGCTTTGCATTATATTTCAGTTAAAGGAAAAAAATTTTGTTGGCAGAACTTGTAACAGAATACACAGTGTTGGCCACACTTTCCCAGATGGAGAAGCTGAGGTAAAACATCGTTAAAAGTCAGCCAGCAGGAATTTGAGTAGCTGCAGTCCCTCCATTTCACTCTCATTTGTGCCTTGTGACTAAAGGATTACTGGAACACTGTTTCTGGTCGGGGTGTGAGGCTGGATCACCTCAGGCTGTGGGTGCCTGGCTGTTCCAGGAGGTCTCTCCAGCCCTTCCATCGCTGACTGCAGGGACTGGTCACAGCTGGGTGTGCTCAGCAGGGTCAGTGGGCAGTGACACGTGGCAGTCTGGCCTCAGGAAACATCAACCAGTGCTTTTCAATCCTCTGGAACTCAGAGCCCAGCTCAGCAGTGGCTTGTGGTCATTTCTGCTCCCTGACTTGGGGCACTTCTCTTCAGCCAGATTTACCCTCAGCCTTTAAGCTCATGTGGCTTCCCCGGAGTGAAGGGTCACAGAATGGGGCCTGATGTGTCCCCTCAGAGGACAGATCCTCCCTCTCTGCCTCTGTACTCAGTAGTTTTTCTCCTCACAGTGCTAGCACAGAAGTTATCATGAGGTATAATTATGGTATATTTAACAACTATATCAATCCGCATTTAACTTAAATTGGTTTCCAGGAGGTAGTGTGACATTATGGCAAAATCCTCCATAAATCCCTGTTATTTAAATTCTGTTTAAATTATTAACATTCACTCAGTTGGCCTCTTCATGGGTCTGTCGTGACTGTGAGTAACGAGTGGGTTCCTCAGAACGCAGCACTTGCCTCCCTCGTGTTTCACATCCACTCCACGTGGGTGGAAGTGACAACACACAGTTAAGGCCACCAGAGGTTTTGGCCCTGAATTTTCTCTTTGAAATTCGCTGTCTCAGCATCCCAGCAGGTTCCTTTCCATCCTGGTGCAGTTGTTGGATATGCTGTGTGCACACAGGTCAATTTTTCCGTGGGTGGAAATCCTCACCCCAGGGCACTTTGCCCGTCATATCTGAACTCTTTTTTATCTTTTTTATCTTTTTTATCTTTTTTATTTTCCAGTATGCTCACCTGGACTCGCCATTTCTGCTGGGGCTTTTTTTGTTCACATTCATATTGCATATAAGCATTATCTTATTGTCATATTGGGTTTCATGCCTGCTGGAAAACAAAGTAATCTACAAGGACTTCACAGTCTCCTCTCGTTTGCCCAGATGATCCTGAGGGGACTCTGTGGCAGTTAGTAATTCCAAGTGGGATTTAAAGTTATCTGCAGATGCATAATTTTTACCTTCACTGGCCCCTCTGGCACTCTCTCCAAGTTGTTAACAATTCATCTTTGCCAGTCTGTAATTGTGCCTTTGCTCTAGAGTCACAGGTATTTAGCTCGCTGTGGAACGGGGTGTAAAATAGAGTAATAAATAATATGATTTATTTTATTAGGTAGCATAAGTATGTTTTCATTCTTGGGAGCTAAAAACTGAGTCACCCTCTTTACATTTTATTGTGATATATTAATACCCAGATTTAGCAAAATGCAAAACTTAAAGAAGACATGTTTAAGTGTTCTGCTCTATCTGAGTATTAATATGTAATTGTATAAAACAACTTAGATTAAGTCTGTGCTGAAGTGCTTTGCTGAAGCAAGGAGTAGCAGTGGTATAATTCATGAATAGTACAAAATCTTTGGAAGAACCCAGCTAAGATGAGCAGAATTTTTCATAATCTCTCTTTAAATAGAAAATAGGTTTCTATCCAGGTAAAATCATATCAGTTCTTTGTGTGGTAAAGTGAAGATGCAGACTTTTCTAGTATGACTAACACAGCAAGAGAAAGTGTACAATCAGAATTAAAATAAACTGGATTGTAATTTGTTAGTTCTCACTGTATGGATGCCCTGAATGAAACAAACACCATTTTCCATGATAGTAACCACATTTTCCCTGGACTATGGTAAACACAACCAGAAAAAGTGAAATTACAAGAGGTGAGTGGTAATGGTTTCCATATGTGAATTTCTGTTTCACTTCCTTTCCAGCACAAATTTTAATTTTATCTTGATCAGACCTCAAGTCTTGATATCAAGAGGACATGCAGATGCATGTGCAGGGACAGGGGCACAGCCTGGGCAGGGACAGGGGCAGAGCCTGAGCAGGGACAGGGGCACAGCCTGGGCAGGGACAGGGGCACAGCCTGGGCAGGGACAGGGGCACAGCCTGGGCAGAGGCACAGCCTGGGCAGGGACAGAGGCACAGCCTGAGCAGGGACAGAGGCACAGCCTGGGCAGGGACAGGGGCACAGCCTGGGCAGGGACAGAGGCACAGCCTGGGCAGGGACAGAGGCACAGCCTGGGCAGGGACAGGGGCACAGCCTGGGCAGGGACAGGGGCACAGCCGTGCTGTGGGAGGAGGGAACACCCTTTCTACCAAGTGGTACCTCCAGGGATCCTTGGGAACCCTGATGCCAGTTCTGTGCAAGCAGCTGGCACAGTCCGATTGGATAAGCAGAGTTTAGTCAGGCTGATAGAGAAAACTGCTTGGGGGGGATGTATAAAAACACTGGAGGCTCTGTCTGTCCCTGTGTCTGGGACTGAACAAGCCAAACGTGTCCTCTCTGCTGCTGAGAGAAGGTGATGGCATGTTCAGTCTGCATCAGTGGAAATATTCTTCCGGTTTTAACTGAGGTGAGGATCAGAGATAACGTTATGAATCAGCTTCTACCATGGGCAAGAAAGTTTGCAGAAGTGTTGCACTATTGATAGAAACAGCTGGACAACTCTACAACCCATTTACATGGTGTTTATGTGTTTGGGCTGTACCTCCCAAAGGGCACAGAGCCTGCCAGCTTCTGCTGTCTCCTCCAGCCGTTGTCCTGCTTCGGCTCTGCTTGTTGCTTCAGAGACAGAAGCAGGTAACTCTCCCATTTTTAGATCCTTACTCTATGTATAAACTGTATAGACCTTCTGCTTCCACTCTGTTTTTATCTTTTTAAGTACTTATTTACTTTGCAGTAATAGAAGAGCATTTCTCACTACAAGGTAGTCAGCATCTTCCTTTTAATGCCTCTGAAAAAGAACCTGTGTCTCAGATTTCAGACCACAGCAAGTAACAGCTGAATTTAAATCCTTCTTGTAAGGTTTCCCTTTCAATGGCTTCTTTACTGATACCCTGATAACTGCTGTGAAGGACCAAATGATGAAGTGTGTCTTGATCACATAATATCATATATTACTGGCCACCTAAGAATTGATTCTAGTCACTGAATAATCCAGAAATTAAAGTCTTTGAAATAGAACATTCTTATGTATAAAAGCAGACTATATGATGTAATACTATTGCATTATTTTTAAAGCTCTTAAATGTTTTGGATATAACTTTCACTGATATTATATAAACTGTACAGAAATAATCTCCTGGCATTTGCTTGGAATGACAGTCATCAATTCCTACACATTTATTTAAAATCTTATGTAGAAACAAAAAAGTATTTGTTTTAGACAGCTTTGTTTTGGACATTTTGCCAGGAAAGAAAGCAAGCTTTGCTAATATAGGCTGAAATAAAGTGTAAAATAAAATCTTTGAACAAGCTGTTCACAGAAGGAGCGTGCAGTGGAGTTACTCAGCCAAAAATGTTGGCTCTGAGTTTAATTAAGCATGAAGCAGAGGTCTCTTGGTAAATAAGTCCCATTAGGAACACCCTGTGACCTCTGCCGTGGGGATTCAGGTATGTGAGGGAACCGTGTGTAGGAGCTTTACTGGTCATGTGGTCACAATGATTTTCAATCACTTTGGTTATTGCTGGATTAAAATTGAGGCTGCAGAGATTAATGGTCTGTTGTTACTAATCCACTAAACCCCTGTTCCTAGATCATTTAAATTGACTGAACCTATAGATTGTTAAGTAACTGAGAGATATGGATTTGTAATGGTTTTAACTATCTTTCTTCGTGTTTGGTGTTGGCCGTACCCTGTTATTTATTGCTCTTTGGGAGAGTGATCTTGGCTGTTCTGCAGTGGAAGTGAACTTCATAATTTTTTATTTCCACTATTCTTTAGCACAGTAGAAGTGTGTATCACCTCTAATGAATGTGGATGGAGAAAGCTTTACTACGTTTAGATATGAGCTGGTATTACAGAAGCTAAAATAAGAACTATAGAAATTAAATGTTGTCTTTCCTTTGTTGATGCAAATGGTGCCACTGTCCCTGTCAGAGCAGTCACTGCCTCCCTTCAGTCTGTCTGCCCTTAACAGCGCTCATTGTCCCCTCAGATGGGTTTTACTGACATTTGAAGATGTGGACAAAATCAAAATGGTTGTTTGAGCTTTTGGGAAATTGGAGTTTCTAAACTATCCCAGTAGTTGGGGTATCAGGGCCCAGGGCTTTTCCCAGTGAAATTAAAAAAAAAAAGAAGAGTTTGATTTTGAGTTCTAGAAGAATGTAAAATGCATTCTTTCAAAAATTATTTGCTTTGGTGCAAGGAGTTGAGTACCTGGTGCCTGCCAGAGTGGTGTGGACACACACAATGTCTGCATGACATTGTTTATTTTGGCTTTGATTGAATAAATAATGGCAACAGCCTAGCTCTATACAACTAGGTTTGGGTGTTTATTTAAACTGCAATGTGAGTATCTCTTTAATAGGAAACACAGTTGAATAATCATCTAATTACATCTTGCTCTGTATGTGTTTTTGATACCTGTCTTTCTGAAAACAAGCAGAGGGTTTTTTTGCCTTCGTGTTCACTGCAGAAGAAACAGTCAAAAGACAGTATAGTTCTGTATTTTACTGTGCTTGCATTAATCTGCTTGGCAAAGGGGAGCAATCTACAGTGTATTCCACATGTTTATATCAGCATACAGCAAGGTAAAGGGGCTTTAACTTTATAATTGACTTAAACTCTGACAGGGAATTCCTGTGATTAAAATAAACCCTTTATTTCATGCAACCATCTCTGTTTCAGAGCCCTGGTGACTTGGGTTATTCTTTTGCCTTCTGGTTACCTCAGTAATAGTATGTCTTGATTAAGGACTGCAAGGAGCTTTTACATCTGTTCTTGTCACAAAGCTTTGTAGGATAAAGTAGGCCAAAGATACCTCATCATGCAAACTGTGGACCTCCAGTTATTTCTTTCCCTCCAGATTTAATACTGTGTTTAAATAAAACTGGGACTATGGAAGTAAACCCAAAGCACTTAAATGGATTTTTGACAAGCTCTCTTGAGGAAGAAGAAATTAGTAATGAAGGAATTAAATGTGTATGACTGGATGAAGAAAAGGAATTTATTGTCCTGCCAGCTATGAGGGAATACTGTCCTTATACTGTAGGAAATCAGAGTTTACCATCCCAGTGAAACAACAATCACTTATTGAGGTGAATAGGTCAGTGAGAATAGTTATTGTGAAACTGAAAAGAAGAAGTGACCTCTTTTTTACAATAGAAATATCCAAAAACAGCTAAACACGAGTCTTGTCCTCAGGTCCTGTTCTCCAGGACACTAATTGCAGAGAACTAGATATTAATTAAACTTGCACCATAAGAGACTTAATGTTCATAGCCAGGCTTTGAAGCTTCAACTGCACTTCCCAAGTGATTTTAGAGCTGTGTCTGTGTTCCAGGTCCACGGTGGGGTGGAAAGACACCCGTGGTCCCTTGCAACCTTCATGATTCTGTGAACCCTGGCCTTTAGCTGGCACTTAGGTCTGCCACTGAGCAGTTCTTCCTACCTAAGCAGGTCCACAGGGACCAGGGGCTTGTCTGTCCCTAGTCCAGCATCCAAAGTAGTTATTTGTAACTATTGGGTAAGGGAGAAATACCCCTCCGTTGGAAGGACACCAGTTTTTACCTGCTTAGCTTGAGTGCAAACTAACGAGCTGCCAGATCCTGTATTTCCATAAATCAGCATAATCAAAGGAGCTGTTCTAGTTTGCTGGAGAGAGGAGTGACCCCAGGACATGGGTCCTGCAGGTGCAGGTCCTGGGATGTGGCATTTTGGTGAGTTTGACTTTTTTGATGAGAAGTAACGTGCCCACTCTACCTCTGTTAGACTGAGTGTTTATTGCACGGTTCTAATCCAGGCTTAAGAGCGACTTAAATATTGTAACAGTTGCAAAATAAATATGTTGTGTGCTCCTTTTGGGGGATTTGTTTTTGCAGCAGTCATACACAGAGAACCCCATTATGGATGGTCCATTTTTCTAAAGCTTCTGCCATCTCTTGCACTTTGGTGTTGCTGTTTTTTTCTCGGTTGCTCTTGGAGGCAATATTAACAGATGGTATGCATTGCTCATTAAATCTGCATCTACACCTCTCCAAGGACTGCAAAGATGTTGGGAAACAGACCAAGTTACTGCAGTAAATGCTTAGAAGCTTGGAACTTACTGTGCTATTTATAAGCAGTTTTCACTTTTGGGGTGTTTTGACCTGTAACTGTAGAGTTATGAATACATTGGTGAAATAGTTATAATTTAGCCAAGTCCAGGTATGGGCCACTTTCTCACAGACTGGGCAAAACCTCTGTGTTTCTTTCCTAGTTGCTGTAGTTGTGCTTTGGTAGTGTCATAGTCAACAGCTCTTCCCTTTTATGTTTTAATGCTGGACATGAAACCTTCATTTTTTAACGCTTAATGTCCCACCTCCATTTACATTTGTCACCTTTCCTTTTCCCTGAGATCACGTTCTCTGTAATGTTCAGCTCTTCTCTGTCTGCAGTGATCCAGTAGATGAAATATAGAGATGTTACTTTCAGGCTTTCTCACCCTGAATGGACCTTTGCTGAAGAGGCAGAGCTCTGATGTGTGAGTCAGGAGGGCGTCGTGCCAGCGTGGGATTTGCTTTCCTTATGTTTCAGATTGGCGGTGAGAGATGCAGAAATCCAACGAGCAGATAAGAATTCTCATTTCAGGCTTCTTTATTACTCTGATTGGGAACTGAGGGGATCTGGCAGTCCCAGACACTTCAATGTAACCAGAAATAGGGCGCTCCCTTCTTGTTTCTCTTAAGCTTTGCTTTTCTTTAGTAAAGCGTTGGATCAGAAAGGTTAAGCTGTTGTTGATTCCATGGTTCGTGGAAAGTTAGGACTTAGTTGACATTTCTTTCATAGCTGACCTGTGTTAAGGAAGATGAAAAGTGGATAGTACATAAAGTGGAAGTGAGATCTACCCCTACCATTTTTACAGAAAGAAAACAACCCTTCTGTGTTTGAGCTGGTCTAAATGGGCACAGCAAGAAGCAAAAACTCAGCAATCTCTCCTAGTATTTTGTGTTTGTGTTTATGGTTTTCTGTGGGCTGGGGATATTTCATATTGTGAAAGCAAAGTCTAAATAAAAAAGAGTATTTTAAATTAATCGGTTTCAAGAAAGGGCTGCAAAATGCTGTGTAGGCACTCCTAGCATGACATTAACCTGGTTTGTATTAATTTAGTTTGTTTACTTGGAAGAGGCTGAAGCGAATCCAATAAACCCAGTCTAAATTTAGCCCATACAATTTCTGAGCACAGACAAGAAGACTGTCCACCCTATGTGCACATTTCTTCCTTGCATTTTACGATAGGCAAATGTTATACTCGTGGAGATTTGCAAAATGAAGGGCAATATAAAGTAGTGTCAAGAGAATAAGAGATTTTTTGAAGTTCCCAGCTTAACAAAATGAAGAGTGGAACAATCAAGAGTGGGACAAAGTGCTCTTTCATATACAGTTAATAGAAGTGATCTCCCTAAGCATGAACATATGCCATTGTGTTAATTATCTACATGCCACTGATACTGTACTTGCCAGGAGCACAGTAGGATGGATCCTGATCCATGAAGGCAAGGTAGTAAATTTATCAGTGCTCTATAATTTAAAGTAGTAAAAATGACAACTGAAGCTGCTCCACTGGGTAACTGGAAGACCTGAGCTGTGCTTAGTTCTCCTGGGAGTCCTGCTTCTGATCCCATTAAACCTGCTGAAGTTTTCACCACTAACTTTCACTCTGCAAAACTCAGACTGTAGGGGCAGCAGGTGATTTCACCGAAGATATTTCAAAACTTGGGCAGTTGGAGGTTATTCACTTTCGGTCCTGAGGATAATTTTATTGTCCTCTTTCACCCTCTGTCGTTGCTTGCTCCTGTTCTTAGTTCTGAGTTAGGAGGGAAAAGGGGCATGAGTAGATCAGTGAGGGATCCACCTTCCTGAGAAACAGGAGTACTTGGTTGTGAGGGTGGGAATAAAAGAAGAGTGAAGGAACAGATAAAAGAATGAGGATATTAACTAATGGGGAGGATGCTGGTGATGGAGGACAGCACTGAGATTGGTGTCTCATTGTGCACTTTGGCAGAAACAAAGGACAAAGGACAGTGATGACAGTCCACTTTCCTTTTGGTTCTGCTCCTAAATAGGAATTGGGTTGGTAGCTCCCATAGGAACAAGGCAGTCTCTTTGTCTGAAGAGTCACAGAGATACAGAGACCTTGACTTTCCAGTCATCAAATCTCCATTATTTTTTTCAAGCCCTTAACTTGGTGCACAGAAACTGTCAGAATCCTTGAAGACAAAATTGTTAATAACTTAAATGCTGAAGTTCTCCACTATGTAGCTGTTGACCTTTGAGGAGTCTGACTGCTTACTGAGAGTATTTCATTAGTATTTGCACATTGACTTCCTGCCAAAAAGTCAATCTGCTTTTCCTTTGCATGGTTTTGTTATTTTGAAGGTCTTCAGCTGTGGAACAAAATCCACTATGTAACAAAGAGCTGGAAGAGTTGGAAGCTTTCCAGGAAAAGCTTTCCCAGGTTAAACTCTGGTGATGCTGAAATATTACAAGTGTTTTATGTGGCCTCCTTTCCCTTGTGCCTTACCCAACATAGCTGTTCCTGAAGAAGGGCAACAGTTCGTTTTACTTCCCACTGCCCTCAAGAGAATCTTCTACTTGGTACCTACAGGATGAAATCCATTTGAACTTGGGATCTGGAATTTGCTTTTTTCTTTTATCAGCCTCAAAACAGGTTGGGTTTTTTTTAAAGATGTCTATGATGAGCTTGATGCTCCCTCTCATGGAGTTTAGTTGTGACACCAATGACAGTATGGATCTGATGTCATATTTAGGTGCTCAGCATTTCTGCCTTGTTGAAGACACTTGTACGAGGTGTCTAAAATCACATGTAAATGTCCCAATGAACAAAAAGGGGTACATCATCTTTTTTTTATTTCTCTCCTTCCCCTGATTTCCTCCCCAAAACAAAGGGAAGGTCAAAATGTCACCTCAAAGATCGGGATGGAGGTGGCAACTTGCTATAGGCAGTTAAAGATGTCTGAACCATGAATGTCCTATTTATTGAGCCTACAGGGCTGAGATCAATTTTTTTATGCTAGACAGAAATTGATGATCCTGTCAAATACTTGGAGCCTGGAGGACAAAGGTATGTTTTATAACTTATCATTAGGCTCTGAGTTCCATCCTTTAGTACATTGGCAAGGCCTGCATTTCACCAGGGATACACTAAAGTAATTCTCATGTTCCAGTCCAGTGGAGTAAACAAACAGCTGCTTTCTGCACATGCTGCAGATTCAGGAGCAGCTTCAAGGAGAGCCCAATTAGAAGCATATGAAGGCAGCCTGGGCTGTCTCCCTGGGACAGGGAATGCATGGCTGGGGGTATTCATCCAGTACCTGACAGGATGGAGCTGTCCTCCTAATTGGAGCCTTTGGATGCTACTACAACCCAGATGATATTCTGCAGTCAGTCAGCACAGCTCCACTGATCTTACTAAATGTGCTTCTGGCTCTAGGCTGTCTCTTCCTAGAGGACAGGGCTGTGGGCCTTTATTATTCTCAGTTATTTCAAGGTTAATACAGTGGAACCTCTGGCTCAGGAGATCCCTAAACCTGTAGCTGTAATGGCTGGAAGCTTTTAGATGAAGGATCTGTCTTTGCTGCCTCTTTTTGTATTCTTTCTTCTAACACTTTTGCTGCTTAGTATTGCTGCAATTCCCAAACTTGTTTGCACCTGCATCCAGGGTATGGGATAATGGGAGATGGAGCAGTTTTGAGAATACTTGGCCAGAGAAGCGAGAAGAGTGTGAAAGAGCTGGAACAAGAATTGTTCCTGGGTGTCACAGGAGGTTAGAGCTTCACCACTGCTTTGCCATCTTTCCCCACTGGGATTACTTTCTTTCAGGACCTTTGCTAAAAAGCAGCTCAGCTCTTTTTCCTGTGTCCCCTGGTTCTGTCCTTGCTGAGTGTAGTGCCTGTCCCTTTCCTCAAGCTTCTTTTTACTGCTGCAACTGCTGATCTCTGTACTGACCTCCCCAGGAACATCCCCTGTCCTGCCCCCAAAGCTCTTCCCTAACCCCCTCTTAAGGGCAGCACTCCCAACTCATGGACTGGGTTCTTCCCAGGTTGTTTGATCTGACCTGCTGCTGTTCTTCCACATGAACTACATTCCCATCTCTCATGGTTGCAAATATTATGCCCACAGATGTACACCACATCACACACAGACACAGATTTGCATATGTAAGCACGATAAAAATGGAGTCAGCATCTGAGAGAAACAGATTTCCTTGGGAAGCTCAAAATAAGCTCCAGAGCCTACGTCTTAGCAAGTGAAGGGCTTTGGGCTGGGTTTTGGTGTCTGCTGTAAGTGGGACTTGCTGGCTGGGTGAAGGCAGCTGTGCTGGGTGCTGGGTGGGGAGACAAGCAGGCAGTTGGTGTGGAGGAGACTGTGCCCAAATGAAAAGCTGTGGAATGGTGGAAGCAAAGAGAGAAGGGGGAGAAAAATAGTGTGGGGAAAAGAGAGGAAAGATCTAATCTTGTAATCACTTTAGTAGGCACTAAATTATGCTTTTTGTTAGATTCTTTTTGTTTGTTTGTTTTAGTTTTTTTTTTTTAAATGAGAGGAGAAGCAACCAAGGAATTCATACACATTCACAATTTAAAGTTATCTTAACACTTCAGAAATACCAGTGCAAGGGTTGTGTGGGAAAAGGCACTGATTTAACACATTCTTGTTTTATTACAGAGGCTGTGGGAGGCAGTGAATAAAGGAAGGGATTGCAGGAAGAGGGAAAGATAGTCACAAAGGAATTCAAGGCTTATCTAGAGAATAGAATTTTATCACTGTCTCTGCCAGAATTTGTGTTGCTTGGCAACACACTTTAATCAAACTTTACAAGGGTGGTCACTAATTGTGTGTTCCTTGTTTCTTCTGAGGCCTGATTTAAAGAAGTCCTGAGCACTTACAGCTAAAACAGGTCAATGGGAGCAATATTTTATATGTATCAAATGATCTGCAAGTCTAAACACTGTAAAAAAAGTATTGGGGCTATCAACTAAAAAAAGTAGAGAATATCTCTTTCTGTCTCTCTGGCATTCATTTGCACGTTTGTAGAAAAGGGACACAACCTCTTCAGGAATGCTCAGAAATCAAACATTTGGGGAGTTTGAATCATGCAAAAATCCATGCTACTTCTGCCTCGAAGTGCCAGGAGGTCTGGCTGACATGGCCTTTCATGACAAGGCTTGGTTGGCTTCAGCTAATGAGCCTTTGAGCCCCTTCTCTCCAGCTCAGTCCTGAGGGCTTGGGTGGGAAAAAAACCTACTCAAACAGCCATATTAAGGAAAGCATAAAGCAAACCCAGTTCCCTCCTTTTACCCAGCTTTTCTACTTCCAAGTGCCAGTCACCTGAATTTCTGCCAGCTTCTCTGACCCAAGAACCATTAGCTTCTTACTTAATTATCAGGTGCTGATCAGGGTTCAGATCATGCTCTGTTGAAGTCATTGTGGATTTGACCAGACTGAGTGGAGAGGAAAGAAAATCAGACCCTTAACAAGACAGCTTTTGCTACCCTGCACAGCCAGAGATATCCCAGCTTTGTCCTGACAGCAAGTCCTCTTGTTCAGTGTGGCTTAGAATGAAGTTTGGAGACCTTTTCCAATCCAAAAATCCAGACAGGTATTTTTTGAGGGGAAAGAGAAAACACTGAAATTCATCTTAGTTTTGTCATGTTACTGTAGGATAACAGTAAGGTGACTGTGGGCCATATGTAATGAGGTGGCTCCCTTCATCCAGCCCCTAAAGTGCTGCTTAATCTGTGTATTGAGGATCACAGACCATCCAGCTCTTCTAAGGCATGGAGGATTATTAAAGAATTTCTATATTAGCCTTTCATAAAAGGATACCAGCATGTGTAGGAGGGAAGTAAAACATGTCATCTTTTAATCCATTAGGAGTGCCTGTGGTTCTTAATTCAAAGCCTAGAGGAATGTAAGCTAATAAAACAGTACTTTCTATTTCTATAGGACCTTTTACCCCAATATCTCAAAATGTTTTCCACTCCTTGTTATAGAGAAATAAAGAGATGCTGCTGCTCAGTGTGTACAAACCTCTTTGGGGAGGTCAGAACTGGTTGACTCATAGTTCACTGCCAAATCAGAATAGCCATGCTTTGCACTGCATTTCACAGAGATAATTGCCCAGACAAACTATAAAGTAATGAAACAGCTGCCTTGAGGTTCTTGAGGCTTCCAGGTCCAAATCTTGTATCATTCTTGGTGTAGATTTATGTGAGGCAGGGCAGCTTACAGCTGGGTGGTTCTTGAAGTTGAAATAGGGTAAATGATGACAGTTTTTATGATGTTAGTTAAAGCCAATGCAAATGTCTGTGTTAACATTTTAAGTGGATTCTGACCTCATTTATGTTGATTTATGGTTGAAATTGTGTTTACAAGTTGTGACACTGACCCAGCTAAAACTGTACTAGTTTCTATTGACTGATTTCACATGAACTGATGGAGCCTCTGGGCCTGCAGACAGGACTTTGACTTTGTTGGGAAACTGAGCCATGGAGAAGGATGCTGATGAATAGATGATGAATAATACAAAATGCCTGTTTAGGATGATAATTATGCTAAGGAAATAGAGCACTGTGTGTCCCTAATGTCACTACTGTCAACCACATCTCACCACAGCACCAGTGCACAGGAAACCACACTGAATTCAAGAATGTGGCTCAGTGCAGATGGAAGGAAAGTGGTGCTATTATTTAAGCAGTAATTTGGAGTTTGGGGTTAACTTAGTTTCCTTGGTTAGTCTGTCTTTAGCATTTCTGTGTCACTTTCTTATACGTGTTCAAGGAAGAGGAGAAGGACTGGCACTTGAGATGGGAGGTGACAGGATTTCAGAATTGTTGTGCTTTTTGAGACAGTTAAAATTTGCTGAACTTCTGGATCACCTTGACATTTACTCAAATCACAGCAGTGTTATCTGTGGGTTCCTGCTGTGTTTAATAGCAACAGAAGGGGCAGTGCCTAACATTTTAATGTGTGCTTAGCCTCTGATCTGTGACAGGTCTATAATTGTGTGCTGAGAATTCTTTGAAGATGTCTGATGAAGAGTGATTAGTAATCACTTTTAGATTATGGACTTAATTTCCAAAATGGAATGTCTGGTCTTCTGGGGTTTTGTTTGTTTTAATACTCAGTAATGGAGCTTGATGGTCCACAAAACATTTTGTTTCTTTGTTTGTTTTTAGGATAGCTATCAAAAAATCAAATGAAAGAATATGTTGACATCTTTGTGGTAGAGTTTGCTAAATGCCATTCATGCCAAAGTGTCATTTTTACTCATGCCAAATTCACCAAAAAGTTCTGCAATTGGATTAATTAAATACCACCCAAAGGAGAAAAAGTGTTCTTTTACTATGAGCTGTTTCTGGGATAGGGGAGAGGAAGGGTGTAGATCTCCCTTCCACTCAAATCCAATCCACTGTTATCCCTACAAAGAGTATTAGAATAAATATTGGCCTATAACTGCTGGATAAACAGTGAGAGTTATTGGATTGCCTTTGAAGAAAAGCATATTTTAACAAAGCATAAACCCAGAGTTTATTAATTTTGCGTAGTCTTCTGGTTCTCTGGGAGTAACCAAACCTTACTTACTTCCTTAATACCCTAGGGGGTTTTGTTTACTGTCCTGACATCTCCCACACACCCAGGCTGCTTTGTAATGGCAGAAAATAAGAAGAAATGGTTAATGTTTGTGAAGTAAATATTGTCACCACGGGGTGCTGCTGGAATAGCCCCAGGTTTAACCAGCTGAGCTGTGCAGCAGCAGGACAAGCCCAGTGCTACATTCCTCGTGTCTTCAACACAACTCAGGGTTTGCAGTTTGGAAAAGCACAATTAAAGGAATCCTTACTCAAAAACTGTGATACAGATGGGTCACAAACCCCCTTGTGTTTGTTCTGGAACGGCAGTCAGTGAGTATTTGAAGTCATCAGGAGAATTCCTATCAGCTTGAATGTTTCAGAATGCTCCTGGTGTAAGCTGCCACGAGAGCCCCATTTATCAAAGTGTCTTGTTCTGCAGAGTGCTGTGTCAGTCTTGTTAAATCTTATTAATCATCACTTGTACAAGAAAACTCTTTGAGTTACATGGACTGCTGGCATCAGTGAGAGTTACAGACTCCAGCTCCTTATTCTGTACCAAGAAGAAGACCATAAACAATTTGAGAGCCGTGAGGTGAAGTGGTGAACACACAGAAAGGATTTGGCCAGAGGGTTGAAGGTCAGCAGGAGTTTGAAGCAGATTAAACTGTTTGTCCTCCAGCTAAATAATGGGGTCTCCCAAGTGACCTGTATTTTATGCTGTTTCTAGCATATGACCTCTACAATTTCTGGGGCTGCAAAAATGACAGAAGAAAAAAAAAATAAATAAGAGCAGTCTTATCAACATATTGCTGCACAAAGTTGTGTTGGGGAAGAAACAAACAGATGCCATGTACACAGTACCATAAGGATTTCAGAAAACATGATTCCTTTTAGGTATGTGGCTGGATGAACTCCAAGCATGTGTGGAAGGGTGGGGATCAGTCTGACTAGTGTAAAGTAAGTTGGCATCTTCTGGAACTGGGCTTAGTCTCCTGTGCAGTCGAGTGAAAACCTGGCATTGCCACATGCCATTTGCAGTGAAACTGGGCTGGTACGAGGTTGAAAAGTGGATAAAGGGCCCCAGTGTCAGGTCCTTTCCATGCATCCACTTTGGTCATCCAGTTTTGACCATAAGCATCTGTCTAACGGGGCTCAAAATCAAGTTTTCAGTCAGTAGTATTGCTCCTTGCATGACTGTATGGTCACCCAGAGAGACAGAGATAGTGGGCTGTGCTTTGTGTGCATTATTCATCAGCCCTCGCTGGGTTTTCCTCGTGGTTACTGTAGAGTTCATGGACAGGCATTTATGCCAAAGGGAGAACTAAAAGGAAGTCAGTCACTTTCTCGTGGCAGTTTTAATGTCTGTGAGACTAATGTCAAACTTACTTGATTTCTTTTCACACAAGTAATTGTTTGCTTTAGATTAATCCCAGTATTCCAAATATTTTTTAAAAACTTCGGGTCCCCTCACTAGTTTGCCTGACATTCAGGAGGTTATTTCAAGTAGACAAAAGTTTATATACTGGCTGAGATTCTATGCATAAAATTCAGTATGTTCCAGTTGGAAGGTCAAAGAACTGAAAGTAACTTACTTTCTACAGAGTCAGACTTCTTCCATCAGCATCATCACTGACTTCCACTTGTCCTTCCCCCCTTTCCTTCTCTACTTGTGCGTTTCAGCATCCAGATACAAAGCAGATCTGATATCTGATCCTGCAGCCATGGAGCCACGTTAGCCTGGTGCTGAGACACAGAGCAGTCTGTGCCTGCTTGGAGACAGATACAGATATATTATATACAGAGAGAGAATGTCACATCTGACTGCAGGCAGATCATGGTGAGGGAAGGGGCCAGTCCGTTGTCAGCAGAGTGTGGTTGCTGCTCCCCTGTCAACACTGCAGATGTTCTAGAAGGGCCGGCTGGTTGGCCAGGCCTTTTTCACCTGTGTCTGCAAGCCTTTCTGCATCCCTAAATCCAGGGCTGGAGTGGCAAAGGCTGAAATACAGGGAGGGAGGGAGGTACAGGAGGTGCTGTGCTTATGAAGTAGATCTACAGATCTGCATATCCCACTGTTCTGTGTTCCCATCTCCAGTGCTCAGCACATGTGGAAGAACTCACAGGCGTTTGTTTGTGGATAATCAGGTGTGGGATGTCTGTGTCTCCAGGGTGTGTGGGGTGTTCTTCAGGCAGCTGCACAGCAATGGATTTGCCAGACTTCTCCTGCATCATTCATTGAAGCATTCTCTGATCAAAACTGAATCCAGTGAGAATCTTCACTGGAGGAAACAAAGCTGCTCTGAACTGGCCTGAATTCAAGGACATTTCCCTCTCTTTCTGATATTTTGAAAGCTGGTGTGCTGGGCCTCTGGGAGCTGCTGCTGTTGGAGTGCATTGCTTTGTACTGTTGCATTGTGGGGGTGTTTTTGAAGTTGAAAATCTATTCATATCAATAGATGGGCAACTGGTGTTTCTATAATTTAAATGATGTAGGCAATGAGTATTATTGATGGACTGGTGTAAGAAACCTGGGTAACAGCTGCAATGCTCTCTGATTTTCAGAGGACACTGGAAGCTACCAGGTATCTCTGCTTTAGACATGGCAGGTTAATAAGAAAGGAAACACGTCTTTAAATTTTTTACTTAAGTTTCCAGTCCTGAGTTGGTTTTGCCCTCACTAAAACATAATTCTTTCTTGTTGCTACTGGCAAGAGTAAAAGACTGTCTGAAACTTCTGTGGATTTTGACTTGGAAGAAGCAAGGACCCCTCAGATGAGAAGAAGGAAAGCCAGGAAAGCCCTGAAGAAATCTTTGCCGTGGCATATTTCTTCTTACAGTTTCCTTGATGTAGATACATTTTTTAAATTGCTACCTTTGGTGGCTTTTTTTTTTTTAAATTTTCCTGTATCTCTGTCCAAAGTCTCATCTCTCAAAGGACAGGAAGAGCAAGCTATAAATAACAGATACCTAAATGAAGGTTGTTTTTGGTTTTTTTTTTTTTCTACCTGGGATTTCTGCATCAATAATTTAGAAAGTGATTAAAATTCTTTGCAAAATGAAGCAGGTACCTGCATCACAGCCAGCATGAAACACCTTCCATCTTAACATCAAAACTAAACAAGGGAGAGAAAAGAAGCACATCCACATCACTGCTCATGGCTAAAGAGGCTGAGAAGGATTAACTGGGGACACCTTTGCGAGGACCAAGGAGAGGAGAAATGTTGTTGGGTTCAGAAGGATTAACTGCACTCCACCATCACCCAAGGTGGACAGAGCTGAGTTATTTCTATCAAGAATATTGTTGGTTGGCATTGGAATAACAGAATAACTGCATCAGAGTGCCAAAGTAGCACTGCTGTCTCAGGAATCAGTCCAGAGAGGGGGAAGGGAATAATTTCTTCCAGGATCAGTGGATAAACACAACTGTGGACAGATGGATGGTAGAAGTAATCTCTGAGGGATACTCCACAGAAAGGCAGGGAGGCAAAAATGGTGGGGGGAGAGGTATGGAGAGAGATTTGTCTGTTAGAAAGGCTGGGAACATGACAAAGTAAAAAAAGAAGTTCTTTTCATCTGACAAGTGGGATAAACAAGCAACGCCTCCAAACTGGTAACATTTTTAGGAATATCTTTTGAACATAGTCTAAAATAAACCACTAAAAGCTGTGTGTTCAGGTATTTGCTGTGGCTGCCATCACTGTAGTAGCTAAGCAGTAATTAATGAATTGGGATGTTGATATAATACAACATGGCTGGCAACTGAGATGAACAGAACATGCTCTTTTCCTACCAGTCTTGTCTTATCCTGGCAGCTGTTCTAACTAGAATGACCTTTTCCTCTTGCTGCCCCTCAGTTCCTTCACTGCAGTTCAATTTCTCCATAATGATTTCCCACCTCTAATTTTAGAGGACCAAAAATGAGCTGCTCTTCCCTTTTTCCAGATTTGGATAAGCTTTCACCCTAACATTGATGGTTACACAGAGTAAACAGGTAGTAGTGAAATGTGTACTCCAGTTTATTCAGAGGGATTACTCCTCTTTGGGTTACAGGGTGGTAGGTTGGTCTATAAAGCCCCTGTATTGTTAACATGGACCTTGGAAATTTCTTATAGCCCGTGGCATCTCGTTGTTTGGTAGCACACAGAAACAAAGCTGGTGATGCTAACCCTTTTTGGCAGCTTAAAAGGAATTTAAGTTCATTGCTATTCAAGATTCTTCTGTACTTGCCATGTACAGTAATGGCAATAAGCATAAATTGGGCCCTCTTGAAAATCTGCATGATGCATTGACGTTATTTTGAGCAAGTCAAGATCTCTTTAGTCTGAAACAATAATTCATGTTGAAAAACACATCATTTGTTAACACAAATCTTGTTAACACCACTGAAAGTACTGCTGCTTCCTGGAAGAAAGGCTGTCACTTACCAATTCAGAAAAATTAGCTACAAAGTTGGGTTTTTTTCCCCTGTTAAGAAACGTCTGGTAAGTGAGAACCAACTCTTGCTAGAAATAGCTGCAGTGCTGATGGTGAAGAGCAATTGCAATGCAGTCAAGTTATGATGGGTTCAATTTTCTGTCATGATGCCACTGCCTGAAATGGATCCATATCTTGGCTTATCTTCTGACACTGGATTTCTTCTTGATGTTATTATATGGGCAGGAAAACCCTTTTTTGACTTTGTGATCTCAGAAAGTGCCAGGACATAAAGTTGAAGTGCTGAGGATTTAGGTGGCCCAGTGAGCTGTGAGATGATCTGGATCAGTGCCCTGACTGCCCACCCCAGGATACCTGGAAATCCAGGACTCTGAATCCAATTCAGTATGATCAGAATAGTCTTGCCTCCCCTTTGCCATGAGCTGCCGAAGGATGGTGTTGTTTGGCATTGTCAGCTGGGAGAAAAGGACCCTTCCCGTGCATCATTTTGTGCTGACTGGAGTGGGAGTCATGTACATACAAGACCTCCAGGCTGCCTCTCCTAGTTCTGCTGAGTTCTCAAGGGCACCTTTTCCTCTTTTTCACTTATGTCCCTTTGTCAAGACCGTGGAAAATGCTCATAATGGTCTTGCTTAAGCATTTTGAATTCTCTGCATAGGATGCAGCTCTGAAATGTTTCCGTGCCACATTCTGGACTGCAAGTTTTCGTGTGCTGTAGAATTCCATGGAATTTGAGGCTGCTGTGTATTTTGTAGGATCAAGCACCTAATATTGATGCCATGCCATTATTCCTGTGGTTAACTGGAAGACCTTGATTTTTACCCCTTGAGTTTGCCTAAGCACTGATGGACGCTTAAATTCTGAACACGCCTCTCTCATGGGAAGACTGATGAAGAAATAATTTCTCTTTCCTGAAGCCAGAGATTTGAGGAAAGAAAAAAAATGTGCCCGTGGCAGCTAACAGGACAGTCCCAAACTGTTTGTGCTACTTCTGATGGGTAACTTCGTGTTTAGAGAGTACAGAGAGCAACTGGGGTCAGAAACCTGATGAGAAGTCAATATCACATGTGCTCCTCAGGAAGGAACTTAGTGGTTTCCTTTTAGAGGAAACCCTATTAATTTAGCATTAATAATGTATTGAACTTTTAAGGCTCCAGGATATTGAGGCCATTTCTTTGAATTTGTTGAGTGTCCCCAAACCACACTGAAATTGATGGGAGTGGAGGGCATGCAGTGCGATGGAAGGAGATGTTCTGAAGTTAATATCACATGATATCTTGCTGCTTCTTACTGCATTATTTTATAAAGCTCCTCAGACCTTAGATCTAGGCATAATTAAACAGCTCATCAGAGAGAGTAGGCTGTTGTGTGTGCTGATGTTGTGTGTATCCCAGAGACTCTGGGAAACACCAAATTGTAATAATGTGGTTTAGAGCCCCTGAAACCCTAAACATGCCACCAGTGACTGAGATGAAAGGTGCTTGAGTCTCTGGTGTCAGAATTTCCCACCCTGCTTGCAATCAGTACTGTCTTCTAATTGCTGCAATACAGCTGTATTTTTCCCCTGCATTAATTTAATTGCTTTCATTTCATACAGTACTTCAGCTTTGATGCAGTTCTGACTCTTGTGCCGTGGAAGGAAGAGAACAATGCCTCATTCAAAAGTAATGTGAATCCCACAGATATGAAGGGGATCTGAGGAAGCAGAGGCTTGTATCCCTAGTTAGTACTTGTAGGTAGAACCTTCACTATTCTTTCATTTAAAGCTGCTCAGCTTTCCCAGACAGCAGAAAAAACTACATGGGAGTTCCCTGTCCCTCAATCATTTCAGGAATGAAGAAATCACCAAAAAATTTTAAAAATTGAAGCAAATAACATTCAGTGTAACACTGCCCTAGCATCCCAGCCAAGCTACCAAAAAGTACAGGGAGAGGTCTTTTACATTACATGATCTAACTCTTGTACGTGTCCCTTGTACATCAAGGGACAGCAGCTTTATAGGGACTTTTGGTGTTCTATAAATTGAGTTAGGAACAGAGTTTTGTGTCCAGTTGGGTGCAGTGATATAAAGTACTTCACCCATCAGGTACATTGGTGTATTTATGTGCTCAGGGAAGGGGGAGTCAAAATGGTTTCAGCTTTTTCTGACTAAGCTTTAGATGCAGCCTGTGCTTCTGTTCATTTATATTAGAACTTACATACCAGTCACATGATTGGGCATATAAGATTTATGGAAAAAGCGCTTGTTACAAGTTGGCACCCACCCCCCAAACCTCTGTTGATACATCTCCCTTTAACACCTGACAGAGCTTGCTCATCCTGTGTTCTTCATCAGCGTTATTGGGAACGATTCCTGCTTACACCTGAGCTTATCTGGATGGTTTTGATAATATTCAGAGGTCAGAAGGCAAGGAAGATGGTAAATAATTATATTTCTGCCCTCCTCAGAAGCCAGCTCCTCAGGGGCAGTGTCTGCAGCAGTTGGCTGTGTTGTAACGTCGCCTCACGTTGTCGCTGCTCCCTGTCCGTATGAGCCTGCTTGTGTGAAATCTCACCCTTTGGCCAAGCCTTGTAATTGGAATCTTATCAGAAAACAAAATCACAGTAAATAGAAAATGCACAAAACAGTCAGGTCTCTGTGCCACAGCAGAGCTCCCGTGGCAGTGCCTTGCTTTTGCCCTCAGACGTGATAAAATCGGGTCACAGCCGTGTTCCTTGTGTTGAGCACTGCTTGGAATTCACAGCAGTGGGAGCTTCTGCACATGGGAATGGGGGCAGAAGGATTTATGGAACAGGAAAGTATTAACTTAACGAAAGAGCATTTGCATGTTTTCTGAGCAAAACATTACCCAAAAAAAAAAAAAAAAGAGGAAAAAATCTGGCATAGCTGATGAAAGCATTTTATTTATTGATCCCCTTATAATCCTTTGTTTTCTTTTTCCTCCCTCCTGCTGTGGTGATGCATACAATGCACTCCTAAGCAGGCCAACCTTTCTTGTCCTGTAGCCATTCATTTGTAAATGGTGCTTTATGTAGTGCCTCAAGTGTGTGCTGTTAGGGTCTTTTAATATAAAAAGGCTACATAAAAACATCTGAAATAACAGCTGCAATTATGTACAGACTTGTTTTAAACAAACTAAATATTAATTACAAAGGGCTGAATCTTGAGCTAATTGCATCTGCTTAGTTCCCCTGCTGTCAGGTCCACTTTGTACATGTGTATTCCACTTGCTTTAAGAGGTGTTTGTTGGTGGGAGCCAAAAGCTGGTATTTTTGTATGAATGGAAGTGTTGAAACTTGTATTTTAGATTGAATAAGCCTGTCTCCCCTCCAGATTTTAGGCAACCCACCCTTGGGTTTAACAGTGTACAAAATACCCATATGAAATTCAGTAATCAAAGCTGATTATATTAATTAAAAAGTAGGTACATTACCTTAGATTACCAGTATCTAATACTCTGTAAATATATCTTTCCCTTTCAGTGTTCACCGCTGTAAGAGCGGATTTGAGGGTTTATTTTCCTTGTAGCAGACACTGTGCCATTTTTCTGTGAGTTCCATATCAAAATGTTAGCAATGACCTAATGCCCTGCACTAAGTTTGATATGAAACCAATGGCTCATAGTTGCAGATGGTTTTCTTTTTATTCTCATAACTATGTAGAAGGGGTAACAGTGATAAAAATGTGATGCACTTAATGCCAGGGCAATACTAGTCAGGTTATTAGAAGCAAGACTTAAGATGTAAGTTAAGTAAGGGTGAGCGTGCAGAGTGATTGATACAGCGATCAGAAGAGCTCAGGTCAATAAAATTAAGATGAAAAAAGATCTTTTTCCTGACTGCTGTAAGCCTGATTCTCCCAGTCTGGCATTTTCCATCCATGTGAAATGGCAGTAAAGTGAAAGGAGAATTCTGTTCTGGCAGGATTCTACTCTTGGCTCCTGCCCAGATGTGAATGACATAAATGATGGCATCAGATACGAGCCTTTCTGTGTTTCATTTAACTACAGAAAGTAAATAAGTAGTTGTAGAATGGCTTGTTTATATCTCACAAATAAGCATTTTTACTGAGGGGTGTTCTGTATTAGTTACAGCATTTTATGTCATGTCACCATCAGCATTCTGACAAGGTGAAGACTCCTTAGCCCTGCAAACTCTGTGCAGCTGTTGCAGCATCTGCATCGTGTCTGATAAAGTGTTACCTGGTCACTGTGAAATGGTTTTACTGACCAAGCAGTAGCTTCTCTTCCAAACATAATGCTACACATTTTAACCTCTGAGCTAGACAGAGTTAACTGCTGCCTTTGTGGGGCATTGGCATCTCTGCTGTTTGCGTTCCCTGTGCGTTCTTTGATCCTTTTCCCTACACGTGGAAGCCACTGGGCAACAAGAATGCACAACAACGGAATTTAGCCTGTAATTTTATGCTCTGCAGTGAGACATACCCCCAGTAATCTGCCAGAATGAAAGCAACACGTGGCCTATCAGCCCCAAATAAATATCCTGTCTCCTCTACAGCAGCTGCACTGAAAGAGATCTGACATAATGGTGTTATATCAGCAGAGCCACTAATCTCAGATACCAGTGATTCCAGTGCCAGGGGAGAGAGCACGGCACAAATGGAGGTCATTCAATATCCTCCAGCACTTTGGACAAACGTGGCATTTTGGACTGTCGCTGCTAATGGCAGAACACAGTGCTGATCCTAAAAATTGCTGTTGCAGAGCTCCTTGTGCAGGTAATCTGCAGTGTCTGCTCAGATGTTTATTTTGATGCCTTGCAGAAGCAAAAGCCCTGCTTTAGGTTTCAGTGGTAAAAGCAGAAGTCTCTGAGGTATCACAAATGAAATTTTTCTTTTAGACATTTAACCCTCTTCAGGAATACAATATTGCTTTTTTAGACCTTTCATCTGCTCATTCCAGCAAGGAGCTGCCCAGGAGGAGCTGCAGAGTTGTGGTAGGACCACAGGAGCGTCAGAGGCCACGCGAAAAGCCCACGTGGCTCTTTCTGTGCTCCTCGAGTGGCAGAACTGCAGTAAGAGGTACAATAATTTAATTGAAATCAGGAAGATGCTGGGAGAATTTTGCTATTTTCGGTGTCATGAGGTGGCACATCTGAAAAATCTTTGTCCTTGGCAACAATTCCTGAGCCATAAGGTTGAACCTGTTTACCCAGGCACGGAGCCACTCTGTCAGATGGGCATTGGTACCCCGATTGTAGAGACCCTGTGTTGTGTGTGCATCAGGTGTAAGTGTCCCAGATAGGATTCCCAGCAAGGATTGTCCATATGGCTGTTTATTCTAATTTTATATTCCCTTCTTCCTTTACTAATCCAGGTATGGGTCGGATTATGTTTCAAAAATAGGGAACAGCTTTTTTTTCTCCTTTCATAAGTCCTCTTGCCCTGTTGTGTAACAGAGATCAGAGTAATGGTTGAGAAGTTTTTTGGAAGATAAACTTTCCTCCCTGGCCTTACCAGACCTCATCCTTCTGCATTCAGAGAAATGAGAGCTTTCTAAATCTTTTCCCTTTCTAAGTAAAGTCCCTGTAGGCTCCATCAGAGTAAATCTCTGGCACCAGGCTGGATTTCACATGCACAGCAGAGTGGAAATCTGTGTTCAGTCACTCCCTGCACTACTTCACAGGATGTTTTGCCTGAACTGGTATAAAACATTGAGGTTTCAGGGTTCAAGAAAGAGCAAGGCACTGGGGATTGTCTCCCTGGCTGCTCCCTCACAGCCACCTCCTGCCTTGCCTCTGGATTCCTTCAGTGGCTGTTTTCTGTAAACCAGCAGCACTGCCAGCACTGCTCCTGCTCTGCTTTGGAGATGGCTGGGGTACCACATCTTACTTTGCTTATTGGGCCTCCTGTGTTTCATTTCAGGTGAATTGAAGAGATAGGGATCTGATATCTGTGGAATGTGCAGAGTGATGCCAGGTCATGCTCTTGTCTGATAGCTGAAGCAACTGCACAGGCATCCAATTACTTAGTACAAAGCTTTGATAATCTAATTTTCTTGCTCATCTCATGCAGTCTGTTCCATAGTAACGCAGCAGATTTTTAAAAAATTGTCAAAAAAGCCTTATTTTTTCTGCTGTTCCTTTTGGAATTAGCTTTACTGAGTATTGGGGTAACACGCTGAAGCGGAGCTGCAGAGCCAGAGTCTTTTGATTTTGGTTTAATTTAAACTTTGAATAATAGATTATACTTTTCTTCTGGACCTGGAATGTATCATTTAGATTGGCCACAGAGTGGGGAAAAAGCAATCTGTTTTTCAGCTGTATATGCCTCAATGAATGCTGACAGTAAGCTATTGCATTTGAAAACACCCGTCCAGCTCTAAGTCTTAACTTGCTTTTATCTATAGATATACTTTTTTCACCCCCTTTTAAAACCCTCTGGTAGCTGAACCAGCTTTAGCTGTGTATGTGACTGCAAGCTGCACCTTAATGCAATGTAATTTCCTGGGACATTTTAAGTAGAAGAATTATGGCTGTGTTTTGATAGACTCACTTATTAGTATCCTCTCCTATTGCTGCAGCATCCCTAAGTCTTTGAGGACTTCTGTTACAGGGATAGAGGCATAAAAGTAAGTGTTGAGATCCAAAAAATTGCAGTTCAGACTGGATAGGAATAATATTCTGCTCAGATATTTTGATTGTGGGTTGGGATTTGCCATTTTCCAAATGTTTATGGAGTGCAGTCCAGCACAACAGAGCCATGCACACTTCGAGTTCTCCAGGCAATGTTATAAAAACTAAAATAAGGGAGCAAATGTCATCTGCAAAACAGTCCCTTCAGTTTAACATGGCAGACCTCAGTTAATGGAACAAGCATCAAGGGCAAATCTGCATCCACACATAGCCCATTCCACTGGTGGATTTTGGGAAAGCAGAGTGTTGGTCTTTCTGTCAGGGTGTTTAATTAACTTCAGCTTGACTTTTGTTTCTGCAGTTTACAGTCAGTTAAATCATAAACACTGTTTTGTAACTGATAGAACAGTATGTAATGGTCCTCATCTTGTATCCTTTTTAGCCTGAATTTCACATCCTCGTTATAATTTTTAATGACAACAACAATTTTTATGATTTCACTGGAACTTTTCCCAGGGTAATTGTGTCTTTTGTAAATAATATGTGATTTAGAAATGAAACTGCAGCAGAAAGCTGATAAATCCAGCATCTTCTGTAGCTGCATATTTATGTTCAGAAATTCTTGGGCCTACTGCAAGAGATTGAAAGTGTCTCAAAAGAAGATCAACCCAAAATTTAATTTAATGGTGCACAAAGTAACTGAGGTTCCTGTATCTCAGCGAGAGGTGCTCTAAATAGGAACATATCAAGCACAATACAAGTGAAGGCAGAACATATTTGCATATCAGCCCTGCTCCTGTGGAGATAGCTGCACGTTTATCTTGCTGTGTGTCTGTGTGCCCTTTGAAAATACTTCCAACTAATGGAGATTTTACATTTTGACCACAAAATTTGCTCCAATTCCGATTTCCTTCAAGACAAAGAGAAGTAGTGACCTTTTTAGCAGCAAACTGACCAATCAAGACCTTTCTGCTCTTGGCTTTTCAGGACTTTAGAGAAGTCATTCAAGCAATGGTCCCATCAGGGGCAAACCTTACCCATAAAAGCCTTGTGTTGTGTCACTGCCCCGTGCTCCAAACACGAGTGTAGAAGAGCTGCACGTCCCTCACGAGTCCCAGCAGCAGGGTGGCCTGGGGGGATCAGTGACAGGGGCTCCATTGCAGACAAAGAAGATGGAAAACCCACATTCCTGCCTCTCACGGCAGCACGAGCCGGTCCTTGGGAAGCCGTGGGCTGTGCCTTTCTGCTCTGGCTTTGGAACGCAGAGCACAAGGGGTGAGAGGAGAGGCAGCTACAGACACAGCTCTTGTTGCCTGTGGTTCATTCCAGCACTTCTTCCCACTCAAAGTGAGACCCTGTTGGAGAACTTGGGAGAGGAAAGGGAGAAACTGCTTTTCAACCCACAGCTTGGACTCAGGTATTGACTATCGAGCACACCCCTTTTTCTCTGCATTTTTATCCCATACTGAAATCACAGGTGGCATAGAAACCATCAGTAGTGCAATAAATCCTCGTTTTCTACTTGAATTGTTGAGTTTAGTGACCAGTTCTTCAAAAGCAGAGTGTGGTTTCCTGCATGAGAAACAGGGACAAGGTTCTCTAGGATACAGATGCTTTGCATGATTCTGTACCTTGAATAAAAATCACTTGGGAACTTGAGGAATGACTCTTCCTTAGAAGATCATACCCTGATTAGAGTTTCCAAAGTTTGGCTAATTAAATCCTGTGTTTTGCCTTAATTTTATGGTTTCTTTGATTATTTCTTTCTAGCTCAACAAAATTCACCAAAAATCCATGAAGGCTGGTGGGCTTACAAGGAGGTGGTCCAGGGAAGCTTTGTTCCAGGTAAGAGTAATTTAAAAACTTTAGTTTTTATTACATATTTTTTCATTAGAATTAATATTTTTTGATTCAGGGAAGATTTTTTTTTTGTTTGGTTTGTTTTATTCATTGCAAAGGTTTGAAGTTCACAAGGACTCAACATCCCATTATAGTGAAGCATAGACTGGTGTCTGTCAATACATCACCCAAAGACCGTGGCTGTTTTTCAGGAAAATAATCAATTTGATGACATTCCTGGTTTCTCTCAGTGAAACTGAAGTGATGCTACTCGGTGTGTGTGTGTTCTGTGAGTAGGAAAGGGAGGACTGAAAAGCAGTACTGTTAACTGGATTAACTTATCTGATTCAGCTCTTCTAGATAATCACATTTTGACAAATTTAGGCGTACATGAGGACAGGAACCTAATTGAAAATGAGCCCAGCCTGCAAGTTCCACTGCTTTTTGTTTTGGAAACAAGAAACAGTGAGTGAAGAAAATTAAATCATAACTTGGCTTCAGTGAGATTTAGTAAATGATAAATTAACAAGAGGCAGCTAAAAGGAATCTGTTAAGTATATTTACAGTGCAATAGAGGTAAATATGCATTAATTTACGCGTATTAGCTGTCTCTTAGAAGGTAAAGTAGAGCTCCAAGGTCCATCATGAATGAAAATTGCCACAAGATCACGGCTACTGTGTGAGCTGTTCCTAAGAACATGTAGATTTGATCTATTATCAGCTGTTTTCACTGTTGTGAGAACTGTAACAATCTGACAGTCGTTCGAAATACCCAAAACGCTGAATGCCTTGATAGGAATATTGGTGCAAATGAGGGGAAATATTTCAGCCCACAAGTTTCTGGCACTGAAATGCCTGCAAAAAGCACGTATGAAAATTAACATCTACAGGCCTGGAGCTTAATTACATATTGGTGTAGCATAAAGTAGCTTTTCAGATTTACTTAAGATGGGTTTGGGTTCTCAGCGACACTCCAGTGTGTTGTTGTGAGTGTTTAGTTCCTAATGCTGGCAGCAGGGGAAGAAACCTGGAGAATAGAATCACCTGCTTTCAAGATATTTCAGCCTTCCTGCTTTGCATGACTCAGGTAGATGCCCAGGAGAAAAAGAATGAAAAAAAAAAATTTGCTGAACAGACCTAAGCTGAAAGTTATTGAGAAAAATAATTCAATTTTCAGGATGTAAGGAAGCATATGTGATCAGGTAACAGTGCTTTGTGGTATTCTAATCTTAATATGTGAGAAATTTGGGCTTGGGAGCATCCTTAGAAGATTAAGGAGGGAACATTCATGACTTGAGCTTCCAAGAAGGAAAACCTTTTAGCCTGGTGTGGAAGGACACCCACCTCCTTTCTGAGAACACCCTGAATTACCCATCTGAGCTGAATGCTGGGCTAACTTAGCACACACCCTCAAGAACTGCTGCAGGAGGACAGTCGGGAACAGCTCCCTGGAGCAGCCGTGGAGGAAGCAAGGGTGATTTGGGGACACCTTTCTTTCAGGCTGCTCCCTTCCTTTCAAGCTCAGCTCTGCAGCCTGTAACCCTCAGCAGAAGACAGACATGGCATGAAATTTTACAAAACAAACAACTCTTTTTTTTTTTCTTTTTTTCTCCCCAGCAGCACCTAGATTTTGGAGCCTTTGAAAACCATATTTAAAGCATTTCAAGGCTGCATTTATGGTTCTGCTCTCAGACTAACACATCACAAAGGATATGTTAGTGCATATTAAGTTTACCCATCCTGGTAGCAGCCACGGATCAGATCTCGCATGAGATGCTAATTAGCACCTGAGAGGTGATAGCTGGAGGCAGGCTGAGGAGCTGTTGCTGCAGTTGCTGACTGATGTGCACTGAAGCAAACAGCTACAGCCATCTGCTAAGATGTTTTCTTTCCACAGCTGTTTGTCCTGACCCAGGGCTGGAAGTTAACACCCCCAAAGATATCAAAAGGGAGTATTTGTCCAAGAGTCTGTCACTGAAGCTCAAAACTGGCATCTAAGCTGATATGATTGACATGCATACAGCTCTTGAGCTGCTTGGGGGAGCCCCCACAAGCACAGAGATGATTAATTGGGGGCAAGAACATTGTAAAACGCTGCAGGAGGAGATGCTGGAGTTTGTCTATCACAGCTTCAGCTGGGTGAATACTTTTCGCCTACTTCAAAGCCAAGTCAGTGTCTCCCTTTGAACTACCACTCCTTTCATGTATAGCTGTGTAAGAATGCATTCAGAAGTGTATCACAATATGCCCAGGTTAGAATATGCCATTCATAAGTTTTTCTGCTTAATAATCTGTTTTGGATGTGTTTAAGTCAAGTCCTAAAAAATGCTCTGGATCCTGTGCAAAGTTGCCATTGAGCAGTTCATGAAATCAAACCATACTTCACTACATTCCCCAAATCCCAGGCTCCCTGTATTCTGGGATAGATTTTAGAAAAAACTATTTTAAATCACTATGTTTGTCGGGACACAGAGTTTATTCCCACTGTAAAGCACTTGCAGTCACTGATGTGTATCTAAAAGCAGGGAAGGATGCAGGCAGAGATGAGGTAGAAGACCCCTCACACCATCTTTCCCAGCTTCCCTGCTTGTGCTGTTCCACAGAGGAGGCAGAAATGGGAACTGGCAGGTTCTGTCCCTACAGTGACTGGCTCAGGTCAGTCTTGGTGCCCAGCCCTGCAAGAGGTGCAGAGTTGTCCAGGGAGGAAGGAAATGCATCAAGGCTGGATCTGTGTGTGCTGCTCAGGCATAAACACCCTCCCATCTCTCACCTTCCCTACAAGCAAAGAATTGCTCTTATGGTTTGAGTCATGTAGGCAAACAAAGTAGAAAGTAAGTAGCACTTTAAAATGTTAATCAAATGCAAATTAGGTTCCAAATTAAACTTCAGGGAATGTTCAAGGATGAAGGAGGAATACTTTCCTTTATGCACGGGGATTTGCATAATAATCAAATAATTTATATTATTACAAACTTTCCCTACATAGACTTTTTTTGGTACGGAATATCAAAGCAGTTCATGATGGGTTAAAATACATTTAAATAACCTTTTTTCTTGTCTTTTGTTTGGTTGAGTAGAGCTGTGACCACGAACATGTTGTGTCACTGAAACAGTGCAAGCAATTTCAGGGTGGCCGAGACAATCACATTTCAAATTATTCTGTACCATTCCTGGTACTTCAAACAGAGGTGCAGAACCTTTGATACTTTACTCTCATGTGTCTGATTGTATTGATTCTTTTCATACTGGTCCTGGTTTTTTTGTAGCATTATGAAAGTGGGCTTTGCTAAGCATCAAATGTAAAGGGGGTTAAATCTAATTTGTGAGCATGGAATTCACTTGCCAAAACTCCATCCTGTTGCAGAAACTTTGGACTGTGTGAAAGTGTTTCTTTCCCAGGGAAGATTAATTACTCTGTCTTCAGGACCCTTCCTGAATTACTCCAAGACTAAAGTCACTCTACAAAGTGCTGGTGCTCAGCTGAGAGGAGGAAGCCCATCAAATAACGAGTGAACATGCTGAAGGAGTAGATAATGTTATTCTCCTTCCTTATAATAAAGGTTGTAAAACAACTCTAATTCCCTATAAAAATCTACATCCACTATGATTCATTATTGGTTACAGATCACCACATCAAAGGCCACCTGTTCCCCTGAGATGAGAAATCCCCTGCTCATGGTTCCTTTCACAACTCATTTTACTGTAAAAGAGGAAAGACTGTCAGAAGTTTGGTGATGCTGTTCCTGCCCTTTGCAAGGATCACGTTGGTGGGATCATGCCCTAACACAGACCAGCTGGAGGGAGACCTGGGCAGTGATTGTGAAGCACTGAGAAACTCCCTCCAAGGAGGAAATGCATGATTTGGTAATGATTTACAAGGACAAGGAAGTCTGAAACAACTGACAGACTCGATCAGGAGTGCCAAAACCTCATTTTAAATTTCCTGCTATCACCATGTGCTCTTGTTGTGTCCCACAGAGGCAGCTCAAGTGTCCCTAGTTTCCCCTGTGTGAGCTTCAAGATTTCAGCTCTGAGATTTCTTTTAAACTACACATTTCTCTATGTACTTGTCCAAAAATAACCTTTGATGGGCAGGTCACAGTAAGAACCATGAACTGTTTGTCCATGAGACAAACACGAGTCTCTCACTGAGACTGAGAGATGCAAACTTCAAACCCACACACTTCAACTCTCAGTTTGTGCCATCCTGCAGTCATAGAGGGGTCTGTTTCATACACTGAGACTGCAGCACAAACCTGCTGATTGCTACTCCTGCACTGCTCGTTTTTGTACTAACTATCAAATTTTTTCTAGTCTTATTTTGGGGCTTCAGGAGGCTGCAGCATCGCTCACCATCTGGTGCATTTTGCTTGGCAGTGAAAACAGTGGTGCTGTCTGAGCTACAGCAGTGTTTTAAACAGTCTGCACACACTCCTCAAAATCATGCAGTCTGGTGCTGACTCTGAAGAATTAACCAGCCATATATAATTATTTATTGGAACAATAATAGTAGTTTTTGTTTTAGAAAGCAATATATTGGAACAGCTCATTTCTTCGGGGTGATAGAGCGTAGATTCTGGAAATCATTCACTTATTGATTTGAACTTAGCTTAGTATATATATTTCAGCTTTGGTTGTCAGTTAAAGATAGCTTGAAGGAAATATACTTCATAACAAATATTTTCTTGGCTTCTTACTTCCTTTGGTGATTCTACAAAAATTGGCAGTTTACAAATCACATAACTAGAGAGGAAACTAGATAATTTTTTTGTTTGTTTTTACATGGGAGTTACATATAATTCAACATGGACTTTGTCATAGCACCTGGTGGCTCTGTGGTTTGGTTCCCACAGCCCCCTCACTGGCAAGGAGCTCAGGACTGAGGGTCATTCCTTTGAACACCCATCTACACAATCTTTTTTACAAGAGTTTTCAGTAGACTAAGTTACTGCCTTTCATGTGGCCTGTAGCTGCAAGCATTTTGCAAACAGATCTCTGAATACTGTTCTCCCCTCTAAGCTGCCCTCGCCCCTTCCATGAAAAAAACCGAAAATTTTAGAGGGCCAGCAGTGTGAAATAACAGCAGGAAAGCCCTCTGAAAACCTGACACTTTAAACCTTGACAAACCTGTGGTTGTACCAGAGTTCTTTGCTAACATGGTCTCGCGTCCCTTTTCTCTTAACAGCCCAATTATCTTTCTTGGATATGGATTTTCCTCCTAGGTTATGATTAGTACCCACAGAAGAAAAATTGCGTGTAACAGAGGTGTCTCAGACTTTGCCTCATTATCCCGACCTGACCCAGTGATTCAAGTTGTCTCCCTGCCTGTTTCCAGCCCCACCAGGCACTGCAAAGGTCAAGCCTTCCCTTTCTAACCAAGAGCAGGTTGTTCCTTGCTGTGCTACCACCTGTCCAGGACCTCTCCTGCCGAACCCGCAGGTTCACCCGGCAGGACACAGTGTCCCTCTTCTGCTTCAGGAATGTGCAAATAAGGAAGGCCTTCAGGGCAGGAACCTGCAGATCCCTGTCAGTTATTGTGCCTCACACTTGGCTGCTAGGTTGGACAGCCATTTTAGGGATAGCAGCACTCCGGGTACTTAGTGTCCTGTGGAGAAAGAAGTCACTGAGAATGGTAAGGAATAGTGTTTTTCTGTGGTAACGAGGTTCCACCCCAGTGATGTGTAACTGGACTTTATCAGAGAAGGGTTACAATGCTTCAGCTCATGTTTGCTTAAGTACTTCTCCCATAAATCAGAGGGGGATGAGATAGAACTGGAAGGGATTGCACTCCAGCATGGAAATAGGGATAATGAGTGGTGCTAAGATGTTGCCTCACTGCTCCTCCTGTCATTATCCCACTGAAAAAAATTACTCTTGTAAAATGCTTTGATGAAGAGAGTTATATTTTAAGAGTACTACAATTGCAATTTGCAATTGTCAGGTGAAAATCCACCTCCCACTTCACTGAGACTGTTCACATCAGGATATCAGTGACTTCAGGAAGATTATTCCTGTGATTGACTCAGCACCAGTGAGGACTTTATATAAATACATTTGCAGTTGTTAATTCATACATTTCTTTAGTACAATTTAGGGTAGAATTGCCACTTCCTACAGAGTATGGTCACTGAAGCTACACCCTCATCTGTGTTTAAAATGATCTCCTGTGTACTAAGACCACACTACTATTCTGTGCATGGTTACACAGAGTAACTCTGCTTGTTGTTTCTTGTCACTGAAAGCTTTTCTATTCCTTACAAAAACCCTTCCTGTCAAACCCTGTCCCCTGCCTAAGAAAGAAGTCAAAAAGAAAAGGAAATGAGACTCTTACCTAAAGGTAAAGACATCCTATGGTGTGCAAGTACTCATAGACTGCTGTGATTTAACTTGTAAATAAGGAATCAGAGGATTGTTTGATCACACCATTTCTTCAGTAACCCGCTGACCTGACTTTATTTCAGGTGTGTCTGTGTAGGATTACTTAAGCTCCTCAATTAGGGGATTGACAGAGACTTGATGGTCTGAAACCACTCATTTGTACTCAGTGAAAACTTCATCTTGTAACAGCTCTCTGGAAAAGGTCAGTTGTGAATTCACTGAACCGTGAATCCCCTGAACATACCTGGGAGCAAAACCCGCGCTGCTCATTCACCACGCCTGCCTGCGAGCACCCGGAATTATTACCTGGAGAAGTTTTACTGCTGCTGCTTACAGGGATTAAAATACAGCTATCATATAACATCACCCACCACAGTATTTCTGGGCACACTCTATTTGTGGCCACTGAAAGATTTACAGCCTCTAACAAAGGAACTCACCATAAAATACAGTCACCTGCTTAATGCATTGCCGGGTACCTGCTGCCCTGTGCCGAGCTGGAAATCGCATTATGGGGAGTGACTCTGCCCCAAAAAGGAACCTTCCTGAATGTTATTGATCGGGGTTTTTCCTACTAATGAAAATATTACTTAAAATTGTCACCTTTTCGCTTTCTGAACAGAGAATGGTGTTACATTAGGCCGCTTTTTCATTTTGTATTTATAAAATGTACCAAAAAAACCCCCACATTAGTGTTTCCCAGACCAAGAAGTCACCAACTTTATAGGCAGGACATAAACCCTGAAAATAACAGCATTACATCATAATGGGAAAGCTGACAGGTGGTTAAGTAGAGCAGTGCAAATGGCACTGCTGTAATTCACACGTGCATGTGGACAAGAGCACAGCCTGCAGCCTTGCAGAGCCTGGGCTGGGGGAAGAACACCGAAGGGTGGAGCACAAAATCACCGGGGCACACTGGGAGCTGTTCACTTGACACATAGCTGATAGATAAACCCCAACACAGAGGCGGTTCTTTAGGACCTTTCCCTCCTCCTAATTTATTTTTCCTGTGTCTTTAATATCTCTGAGCTTCAGTTATGGGGGTTTGGGTGAAGATTGAAGGCCTTTACGCAGAGAGGTCGTTTTACAAACATCAAATGAGGTGTAGGTATAGAAAGATGGATATGTTGAGTTCAAGCAGAGTGAAGCTGGGAGAGAATTAAGCAGCCAGTTCAGATACCTGTGTCACCAGGCTGGTCTGCCCAGTGCCCCTGTGCTGCTGATTGGAGATGAAACAAGATGTTCCTGCAAACCCTTTGGAGAAACCCCTGTCTTCTGGCTGACTAAAATGCAGCTGCCCCAGCAGAGCAGCAGCAGTGGGCACAGGGTGGGCACAGGGTGGGCACAGGGTGGGCACAGGGTGGGCACAGGGTGGGCACCGTGGGCTTGGCACCTCCTCCACGTGCATTACCAGATCTTCCAGGGCCAGGGCTCACACTGATAGAGCTGAGGACTATTTGCAGTGGCATTTTGGCATTACCTCACGCCGTGTTGCAAGCTCAGAAGTGAGGAGGGAAGGTGTGCAGGCCAAGGGACAGCCAATTGCAGGACCACAGTGTTTCAGTTCAAAAAGAACCCCAAAGGTTGAAAGCACCTGCAGTGAAACTGTGACATTTCAATCAGGGATTTTTTCCTCCTTGCTTACAAGATATACCTTGGTCAAGTTGGGTTTAGTAATGTCTCTGAAATCCAGGCAATACTTTGTTCCTACACTGGAATAATTAGGAAGCAAGTCTGACTGAAGTAGTCCCTGCAAAAAGCAAGCTGCTGCCAGTTTGGAAAATCCTAGGTTATTACTTTTGTCTGAAAATAGGTCACACTGAAAACAGTGGGATTTGCTTGCTGAGACAAGTGCTATATCCCTTGAATAAAGGCCATCAGAAGCTGATTCTTTAAAAAGAAAAAAAAAGTCAATATTTACAAGATTACATTCCTTTTACAATGGTTTTATTTAAAACCATCTCTTTCCAACATCTTTAAGTGCATTGAAATTGCTTATTTACACAGCTGTGTAGTGCAGCCTCCATCTCTTTTCTAGGGTGTATACACTGCAATTACATCAATAATGTGCTTTTTGAGGAATCACATTTTAATAGCGTATCCTTTGTTGCTCGAGGAGGAGAGAGGAACAAACCTTTGTACTGGGGTCGTGCTGGGGGTGCCACAGCAGGTACAGGGTGAAGGAGCTGCTCAGCTCTGAGAGGAGCTGCTCCTGCAAATCTCAGTCAGATGCATTTAAAGCCGTATCACGGGCCAGCTGCCCCTCTCCAACATGCAGCTGGGAGGGATGGCTAATTCCCAGCTTTCCTCCCAATTTAGAACTGCAGGATTTAGCTGTTCTGTGTGACTCAGAGCACAGCAGATGACATAGGAGAGAACACAGCAGATTATGTAGTCAGCCTCTCTGTATTTTCAAACTGGGCTGCATAGGCTGTGCCTACAGAACACCCCTTCACTGGTGCATGTCAGGCCATTTCCCAGGAGGGGATTCTGATTCCATTTTGCTTTTCCTATCCAGCAGTTGAGCATCTTCAAATGACTTTCCTTCCTAGTCTTAAATTAGGCTTTCTTAAAATAAAGAAAGAATAAATGACTGAAGTCTAATAGGATATGGCTAAAACACTTACATTGCATGGCCTTGGCAGGCTCTATTATCCACATACTGACATCTTCAGAATTACTTGGTATTTTAATGTGCATTTAAAATTGGTTAACAGGAGTATAAATTAAAGCAATAGCGAAACTAGTCTCTCAAGATTTTATTGCTCACTGTAATTTTATGTTTATGGGCTTATTGCTTTGTGGCAGGACTTGTGGCATTTTAGTTTTAGAGAGTACAGTAGGAAGATGGGGCCTCACCCAGAGCCTGTGAAACCAGTGGGAGTCCTTCCACTTGACTTGAACAGGCTCTGTCTCAGGACCACACTCACATTATTTTCGCTGTCAACAGCTTGGATTCAGTTTCCCAGTTAAGAACACTGTCCTAAGAAAATTCATTTTTAGGTAGAATTTTAATTACTTAATCCCAAGTAATTTTACGTTATTTTTCATGCAATTCCTATACCTAGTTAAGTAAAAAAAATAAGGAAGAGGGAAAAAAAAAAGATGAAAATGGAAATTTTGTATTTGTGGAGACATGATATAAGAGTTGTGTGCAGAGATATGACTCAATTCCTACACCTCTCAGTGGAATTCTGGAGAGCACCAAAGGAAAAGTCCTAATTAAACTGGCAAAAATTGCATTGAATTTAAAGACATGAAGCTCTTCTCCTGTGTCAACGATGCTCAGGTTTCTGTCTGACGTGCCATTGCTTGGCCTTTGTTGCTAATTCTGTAACTACTCTTTTCAAAGCCTTCTCTCAATTAATGGTACGTTGGGGCAAGCACAATTACTTAAGGAAAGATACAGAGCTCCAAGTAATAGCTGTAGAAGATAACACAGAAATTCTCCCAGCTTGTTATATCAAGTCATGAGTATTCATGGTTATTTGTATCTCTTAATTATAACAAGCACTTTACATTTGCATACTTTTTGCAATAAAACTCTGCTTAAAATACCATTGGATTGTAAAGATAAAAGACATGGAGGAGCTCCAGAACGTGAATATTATGAAATACATAAGAAAAAGACAGTTCCTCAGGTTCCTAAACAACACCCCTTGATTTAGAAAGTCCAGTCTGAACTACAGAATATTTTTTTCTAGTAGTTTCCACTTGCAGAGCTGGTTTAGCAGTCTAAGTCCCAGTGGCTTTTTAAGATTGATGGCCACACTACAAACTGCATTTAAGTGCTTTAAAATGCAAACGACTGGCCAAGGAAAGGGAGGTAAGTACCTGAGACACACAGTTTCTCCCAAAAGGCTCTGGGAGCTGGGCATCCAACTTGCTTAGGCAAGAAGATGAGAAGATCCCAGGAGGCACCTAATGTATCATTTAGTGCCTGAAGACCATCATAATTCTGTCTGTAAAGTTTCAAACTACTTAAATCATCTTTAAATAAGAACTTTCGTGCCTGAAGAGTATCCTCTGTTCTCTTAGGGGTTGGAAGTGGGGTAAATAACTGAAGTATTAGTTAACCCCCCACCACCCAAGCCCTTTAAATGAAAATTCAGAGAAAGTTAAATTACTTTAAAGCAGAATAGGCAGAAGAAATGGGTTCAAGTGAGAGATGTTCTTGTTTCTTGCCTGCTTCTGGGAAGATTTCTGGTATGCTGTTCATAATGTGCCCTTCAGGAAGCTGTTACTGAGATAGTGGCATTTAATTTTCAATTTCCTGCTTGACCTTGTTCTGCAACATGAGTTTGCATTGGTTTTCATGCATAATGTACACAAAGACACCTTCAGCTTCTCAGAACATAACAGTGTTGCTGGGCCATGTATTTACAGCCAGGATTTTGTGGAGCGTGCCGTCCATAATGGGGGAAGGGGGGATTCTTGGATGCAGGCTCTTAAATACAGAGCTGCTGGAATAACATCAGCTGGCTTTGGTAAGGAAATATTCTCACAAGTGTTTTAAAGATGTAATTTTTCTTACTAACCACACACCTACAGTCACATTTCCCAAATGTGTTAAACTACACGGTACCATCCTCTGTGTCGCATCCCCCTCGGAGAGAAGCAGAGCACTAAACCTTGTGCCATGACCTGCCTGCAAACCTCCTGTCTGTGGGATTGGGCTGCAGGAGGGGGGCCCTGGGACCTTCTGTGCATTCTGTGTGATTTTATAGACACAATAGCTCTCAGAAGCCCTGCCATTTTCTGTCCTTGGATAGACAGAGGCAATGGACATCTCTGTCATACTTTTCTGACCTAAAGGCAAAAGGATTGGCTCAAGAACTTCTGTCTCATTTTGTGTCAGTAAAGGAAAGCTCCACTTTACCTCCAAATGGCCCATTCTGTGGCTTGACATGTTTGCTTTTCGAGCCAGAGTCTGCTGTCAGAAACAGTCCAGCCCAGTACATGTTCTTCTCTGATTGTGAGAGAAAGTTTTTACTGTTGAGACTTCTAAAACCATCTTGGGCTGCAACAGGGGTCCTGCATATTGTAGTGTTAAATATGCAGGAAATTCGTATTTTTGGGAAGTGCTTTCCTTTTACAGCAGAAGTTTAACAAATAGAACCAGATTCAAGTGTCCTTATTCAGAGAATCTCTAAATTTGGTATGTGTTTTCACTCCCTAACTTGCCTCTTCACTTCGTGACAGATATTTTAAGTAAACCCAAGATGATACTGAGCCTCACCTCCAAGTGGCTGTGGGTAATCTTCTCCCAGTACAACTTGAATTTATATTCTCTCCCTGCCATGCTTTGTGTGAAAATAACTGTTAAATACATAATTTCATATTATGAATAGATGTAATCCCAAATATATAAAGAATGTCATATTAAAAGTAATAAAAGTAAAGTAATGGCCCGCCTTCACGAACGAAGAGCCGGGGAAGGTCCTTACCCACATACGCAGATAAGGCCTTCGAGCCTGCGCAGTGGATTTTTTAGGTGACACACAGTGTGCGCGGAACTGAGGCCACC
>JAWWES010000042.1:5185503-5262042 GCA_035583135.1 Lophotriccus pileatus
TGACCGGGAATCGAACCCGCGGTCTCAAGGGTACCAGCCCTGCGTCTTAACCACTAGACCACCGGGGGCTCCCAATAAAGAATGTCATATTATGAATGGACATAATCCCAAATATATTTGTATCTCCTCATTTGCTATCTCAGCTAATGCCCAGATTTGTTCATTGTCAGAGCCTGAATGCACTATGAGCTAAACAGAAACGATCAAACTTTAGCCTTTCCATGAGCTCAGTTGGATTTTTCATCCCAAAAACCCCACTGCTTCAGCAAAGACTTTCAGCCACCTGGGAAGCTGCTCAAACCCACCTGCTCCAAAGAACAAGCAGAAACACCTTTAGGCATTGCACTAATAAGGGATCAAACTCTGCTTCTTGTACTTCCTTCTTCTCAAACAACAAAAACTTCCAAACAGACCCAGCTACTGTGCAGTGCAAACCAAAACACCAAAGACCAGAGAAAATGATCACAATATTACATTTCACCAGCCTCTAACACCTTGAATTAATTGTTCTGCCCATCCTGATAATAGGTTTCTGATTTTTTTTTCAAGCAGGTTTTTCAGAGCCATGTTCTTTGCTGCATGGCTCTCCAGTTGAAGTTCAGACACACTTATGTGTGCATACACCTATATCTATAGAGAGTTTTAACCTTTTTAACATTTAAGATTCAAATGTCTGATACACAGAATGTTTATCTACAGCATTCCCTGTGTAATACTAGGAAATAATACATGTGTGGTACAAATTAATCTAGTGGTTGAAGAACAGCAGATATAAATTATTCTACAAGACAGAAGTTAATTAGTGGATTTTTATGATGTGTGGAGATGGATAAAGTGCTCCTGGAATGCTGAGGCCTTTGCCTGAAGATGCACAAATAATTTCAGGTTGGATTTTTTAATTGCTTTTAAGAACTGAAACAATTGGGATGCACAAGAGTCAGTCACCTTATTTATGCATTCTTTTATGGCTTTTAACATTGTATATATTTTTGTGAATATTTTTGTTTGACCTTTTAAAGATCAGGTTTCTAGAAATAAGCCACAGGAAATTGGGATAATAATATCTAATTCTACATTAATATCAGCCAAAAAATATTGGGAAAAGTCTAATGTCTTATTTCTAGATGAAAAGGTGGGTCATCTTGGAAACTTCTAATGTCTGTGGCACTTTTACCCTGTTTCTTATTATTGCCAAAGAATTTTTACTCTCTTCTTTTTGGGTACCAGACTGTGTGCAATGAGCTGCTCTAGTTTCTTCATATTCCTTTGGAATACTCCTGTTATGATTTTAAAATAGCTTGTACACTGCCAAGTATTGTATCCAAAACAATGTTTCCATAGATGGTTGAACCAGGGATTTGACCTTATTTTAAATCTCAAACACAACATAAATCCTTGAACCCTCAAATAACAAACCAACCCAATTCTACTTTCACCTGCAAAAATACATCTCAGCTTTACAGTTGTAAACTATGAGGACTTTTGAACATATTTCTAGTATGGAATGCACTGCAGGTAATTAATTTGATAGAAAGAGTTTGGGTGTTTGATTCCCTCTTTTATATCCCAGTTAGCATGTACCCAGTGGAGAGCACTGGGGCCAATCAACAGGAAAAGAGGATGTTTTGGACAGAGGAACAACAAATCCATGTTGTGCAAAGGATAGCAACAGAAAGGCGGAGTTACCACGTTCACTGTGATTTAGCAATGCAGGCTGGGATGGGCTCAGTCCAACATCCTTCCCAGTTGCTGTGTCTTAAGTTAGGAACGTGCTTGTAGGAGGACCAGCAACCCACAGCGAAGCCTAAGAATGTCAACAGCAGACTTAGCTCTTGAGTGCAAGGTCCATGAGCAATGGTTTATGCAAAACTGGGTTTTGCTTTGACCGAAATAAATGGAGAATTTTATTTAGTAAAAACAGCGAGCCCAGAATTTTTTAACTTTCACAAAACTGGCAGCTAAATCCAAGAACATATGTCCAATTTACTGTGTGGGCAAGTCATTTCTACAGAACTCTAAAAATAAGTTGTTGTGTATGTTTTCTGAAGGTGGGAGCGACCTTCTGGAGATACTTAAGCTTTTAGGAATCATCTTCAGCAGGAAATGAATGAATCACGTACCGAGTTCACCGTGTTCTGTAGGTATTTCTTGTTCTAAATTTAAGGCCTGTGGGACTAAGCCTCTTCTCACCATTTTTACTTCAGATTTGCCCCAGTAGAAAGGGTGTGGGCAACAATCTGGGTGGGGGGAGTTGCTTTTGGATTCTACCAAACCCAAAGTGATAGTAATGAGATATGAAAGCAAAATTTGATTGGAGAAATTACAACCTGTTGTTTGTAGGTGCACGTCATGTATAATCTTGTAAGACTGGTATGTAGCTTCCGTTCTAATCTCCATTTTCAAGCTGATTATAACTGAATAAATAAAATGAAGTAAGATTTCCTGGTTATAAAAGCATCTCAAAGTATGTCAATCCAAAGCACTAACTAGAATCTGCATGTTTTGAGGTTTTCACATACATTTTTGGTTTCAGCTCTGCGTAGTGCTGCCATTCAGCAGTGTTAAATGTGACTGTAAGAGTAAAAAATTGATAGTGAGCCTCAGGATTCAGTTCTTGCTTCAAGAAAGAAGAGGGTTTCATTTTTCTCTACTGTATAAAGTCCTATTTGATGGAGAGAACAGAAAGGTAACAGTGAACATGGGAATCCATCACCTGTCCTCACAGTACTGAAGAGATTCAAGAATATGGAAGACAGCATAAATCAGTAGATGTTCTTCAGCCACAGGCTTTGGAATGGGCCATGTGGAAGTATTCATGAAGACAAGCCAGAAAGGTTGGAGAAAAGGCAAAAGTCCTAAGCAAACACTTCTAGTTCTGCTGTCAGCAACTCTCCTGAGACTCACACTGCCATGGCCCCCATGAAACCAGTCAGGAGGAGCCCTGGAAGTCTGAGCTTTGGAAAGAAGATCTGCCTCTCTTCAGCTTTCAGAGCGAAGAAATATCAAGCAGTACTTGTTTTGGAATACATGCTATGATTTCATGGGCAAGCTTCCCAGAGATTGTTTGAGGGAACAGAGAAGCCTCGTGGCAGCAGGCCAGCTGGCACCCTCGGCAGCACTTCATGATCTTTGGAACCCATGAGAAACAAGCAAAGCTTCCTCCACAGATGGCTACCAGCCTCCTCCTCATCCGTTCCTCAGTCTGGGACTCTGAAATCAATATTTTCACAGGCAGTGCAAAATTCCAGCTGCACCTTCCCTGGCCGTGCACGCTTCCAGCCTCCTCTGGTATCCGTGTCTTCCACTGTCACATGGGCTTAGCCAGCGTTCCTGGTGTTAAAGTCTTCACCCCCAAATAACAAGGATTCCACTTTCCCAAGTAAGTTATTCCATCATCCAGTTTCTTTTGTCTTCAAGGAACCTTTCTCTCCTCAAAATATCTACCAAAGCAAAAGAAATTGACTTTGCCATGGCAAGTGACCGAGATTCTAACTTGGAGAACAAATGGTTTTCTAGCTCTGGTTTCTGTGTTTGCCTTTGGTCTTTGTTCCGAGTTCCTTGAACCCATCCTTCAAAACACAGAAAGAATCAATGGCTTCAGAGGGGGACCTCCTACTATCTGCTGGTGAATGTCTTTCACAGTGCTATGGAAGCCGAATTTGTGTTTTAGTCTGGCTATTTGAGTAGAAGAAAAATCAAGATCAATCCTACCTTGCAACTCATATCATGAAACAGGGTTTCGAATACAGTATTTGCACACTTGAAGTTCTGTTTTAGAACATCATAATTAAAAGAATGCCAAGGAAAAAAGTCACATCAAAGCAATATTGAGAGGCCTTGCTGCACCCTCTAATCCTAACTGAAGGTATTCTTGCAGTTTGAGTTAAGAAATATCTGACTCACTTTCACTAGACAGTGTTTTCCTTTACTGATACATGTTATGACATCAACTTAATTGTAAGAAATTGTTTTCCTGGGGACACAGAAGTGTAAGCAGTGGAAATAAAAGCAGAAGTCCCACCACATCTGTAAAAAGATACTTTCTCTGGGCTTTGTGTTCTCCAAAGACACTTTGAAAGGATTGTTCCTCAGTTGTCTTTATGAAATAAAGCAACATGGAATAGTGAAAATGCAGCGTTTCTGTGTTTTGACATGTACTAAAACTTATCATCCTTGATCTCTGCTACTATTTAAATATATTTTCTGTATTCTGTCACTAGTTTACTACAGTGTTTTGTTTAATTTCACTGAAAACCTCTTACCTATGGCCAGAAACAAAACCATCACTGCAAAGCTTATTAGAATATTTCAAGGCTGCTCCTGAAAGGGCTCTGCATCCTCTGCCCTGAAAATACCAGAGTAGCTTTTTGTCAGACCTCCAACATGGCACATTTTAAAAGTGCTTAGCATTACTTTTAACAATAGAAGCTTGTGACTTTATACCCTTCAGGTACTGTATTCCCCATTCTTTAATATATGTCAGAACCAAACTCCAGTGAGCACAATTTCACTGTGTTTTGTCAACTCATCACGTCTCAGCAGAGGAGGAAAGAACTGAGACCTGGCTCTCTGGGAGCACGGTGCAGGAGTAACCCTCCTGCCCTGAGAATGTTGAGGCTTTTGCTGGTCTTGTTTCTAAACCATTGCCACTAACCTAATTAGCTTTTGTCGTGTTTGTCTTTGAACAGCTGAATAACTGAGGTCTCTTTCAGCTGTCTTGTCTTTGAGATTAATTGTAAACATCTGCCAGCCAGTGAGGACAGTAATTCTTGTACTTGTTCAGTAGAGCTCCTGAAAGGACACTGGTTTATTTATTTTGTAAAGCCCTGCTTTATAATTTCTTTGTGACTTGAGATTCTCTGCCTGGATTTTTCCTTTCTTTCCCTCATTAACAGAGGTTTTATATCCAGGTTTTTTAAACATTATAACAAGTGGAAGTAGGAATCAACAACAAAGCAAAATGCAAATTGTCTATTAATGCTGTATTTCATTCTTAAAATGGCATCAGTCAAAAGTCTGTGCTTATGCAATCTGTAGAATCTCTTTCTATTGTCAATGAGAAGGATTAATTGAAACAATTCATTGAAACAAGTTCTATAAGGGAATAAAGTTTTTACAGTATCCCACAAGCATTTGGCAAAAGCAAAAATACTTCTTTCAAAGGTCAGTACAAGTAGGAATAGATGGGTACCTACATAAGCAACCTGAGCAGATGGTTAGAAAAAATGAAAGTGGATGGCTGAGAAAAGGTCCCTCTGACATTCACTATTAGAGACAACAGTGGCTGTTAATAAAGCAGACTTAATTCTATAGCAAGGAGTGAAATATTTAATCAGCAGTACTTCATACATAATTCAATTAACTGCCTTCACTCATCAGTATTAACGAGAGCTGGAGCTTGGATTAATGTGCTTGAGCTCCATAGCAGCACTCCCAGGCTGCTTAAATCCTGCCAAAACTTAATAAAGCGCTGCCAGTCAAATTACAGTATCTGTGCCCACTGCATCAATGTGCTGATATTACAAATCATCCTCTGCTCACATCATTGTTTGCTAATTCCTTATTTATGCTGATCTCTGCATTAAACAGTTTAATTAGTGCACAATGGTAGAACAAGTTAAATTTCTTATCCCTTTCTTGATGACGTCTTTAGGATCATTCAAGTTGCTGAGCAATAAGTATAAATGGTGCCTCCATGTGTTTTCAGATCTTTAATTTTTTAGTACATAGATTGCCACAGCAGGATTTGCATTAGCCTGAAAAAGGAAGATGCTAATTAATTTCTGCTTTGGTTCTGAAGAACGTTTTTATTGTGGTCTGTGCTGTTCCAGGCATATCACAGAGCTCACCCTCAGTTCCCATCAACAACCCTGACTGTGCCCTTCCCTGCTGGTAGTGCTCCCTGTGCTTTCTCTCCCTCTCCAGGAAGAGAGAAGGGACAATGAAGGTTTACAAAGTTATTTTCCTTTCTGCACTGGGGGATTGGATTCTCAGAAGCTGACGAGCCCTCCTCAGCAGAAGCTGAGAAAATGCTGCTTTGCCATTATGTTACACTCGGTGCTACCTGTGACCAGCCTTATCCAGGAGACTCCAGAAGAGCTAAACCCAACCTTCCAGAACTGCTGAAGCAGGAGGGAGGCAGCCTGAAGCTGCTTATTCCACCTTTAACTCCTCTGAAATAAATCTCTGCTGCTCCTCAAAACCCTTGGCCACATTTCAGCTGGGTGAACTGAGGCCAGACCGTGGCATCCAAAAGGAGATTTGAAAAGTGCTTTGAAATGCGAGTTCTGGAAGCATTACAAGCTGTCAGAAGAATCACAGCGAGATAAATGACATTACAGAGAAAATGGGGAAGAGCGTGGCTTTTTTATACATTTCTTTTTAATCTTAACACAAGAAAAGAAATTAGGATGTTAGAGAATTACAGGGTTTGTGTACAGCCAAGGGCACGAGAGTTTCAGGAGTCCACAACAGGAGTTTGAGGCAAATTCTGTTGAAAAGTAATTTGGAACTATAAACTGTATTTTGGGGGACAGAAAGGCATGTGCAAGTCACCCTGGACTGGATTCTACCTGTTTAGATTCTACCTTTTAGTTTGTCTTTTTGACATGATTCCTGTCAGCTGGAATGCACGAAATCCAAGGAAATCAAAGGTGTCATCACCACTGAGTTCCTCGATTCCCGAGGTGAGACCAGGGGAGGCTGAACTGGAAGTGGTGTCGTTGTTTTGGGAGCTGTGGCACTGCACTTGGCATCGAGTCTCTTGAGGACAAGTGAGGATTATAGAATGCAGCACAATACATAAAAGCTACATAAAAGCAAGAGACAGCAGCCAGAATTTCTCAGAACAACAGCGAAACTGGGTCAATCAAGAACTACGTAAGGAGGAATGCTATTTATGCTATATGTTCAGCAAGATGAGCCATCAGAGGATTTAGCAATTCATCCAAAAATATTAGAGGTTAAGGCTAAGTTGGATATATTTTGAAAACAGAAAACAGTGGAGAATCAAACCCTCATTTTTTAATTCAGCACAACTCCATTAATTTAAAGAGAGCATCACCAGTTGGGAGTTTCCTTACAGTTAATGTTTCTCCTTTATCATGTTTTTAATAGGGGTTTTAGCAGCAGAAAACAGAGTGCTATGTTGAAAACAAGCATTTCCTCTCCCAGTATCATTATCAGAACCTGGATGGCAGATTTTCAGGGGCTCAGCACTGAAAATGCCTTGCAGATGATAAAAGTTTCTCTTAAAGGAGCATAAACTGAGCTACATCCACATGGAAAGAAATAATTTGAATCTGCTGATAAAGTTGAAATGCTACTTTATCCTTTTGCCTTCTATTTAAAATATAAGAAATAAAGATAATCTAAAGGAAAAATAAAGTGTCTACGCAAAATCTGGTTTAGCCTAACAAAGAGGCACTCAGGCTTTCAGCCATTTAAAAGAGGAAGGAGAACCACTTTCCAAATCAGTTTCTGCGATTCAGGCGCTTTGTTGACATTCAAAATAAAAAAAATTGACTCAAAAAATCAGCAGACAATACATGATGTGAAAGTTCTAGTGCAAGCAGTATTGCACAATGGAAACAGAAGACTTACCTATGAATGGACTGCACCAGGATGTTTCTCAGCAGTGGCTCTGTTTGTCAATGAGATAAAAACCTGGCAGCAAATACAGCACTATTGACTCACGAATGATCCAGACAGACTCAGCTTAAAAACAACAGAATAAGAAGCTCATGAAATTCACTGGAGCAAAAGAGAACACGGTGCTTGCAGGGAGGGGATATGCAGAAAACTGTCTCTTTTCCCCACCTGTAGTTCCAATGGCAACTGTCAAAAATCTGCAGTGTGTCAGAAGTTTTAATAGTTACATTAAAGGAAAAAAAGAAGAGAGGAATAGATCCTCCTGCCATCCTTTTCTCCTGTGAGTTCTATGCCCTGCACAGGGCAGTGACACAGGCTCCACGCTGAACGCCACTGTCGGCCACAGCTCCAAAGGCAGCTGTAAATTCACAGATCTCAGGGCTGGAAGATGCTGCCAGATAATGGGTATGGATTTTCTGTACAACAGGACTGTGTGTCATCCAGCTACCACCTGTACTGAGCCTAATAATTCGTCTGAATAAAGCAGTACTCCATAAACTTTACTGCTGAGCAAACAGCATGCTCTTGGCAACATCATACTTTGCTCTCCCTTTCAGCTCATCAAAAGATGACTCAATTACCATTTAAAAGTTTATACTGCCTATGAAGCCAAGGACTGTAGGATTAGTAGTCAGCTTGAAGGTGTTTTGAAAAGAGTAAATGTATCTTAATGTGAAGAACTGACAGGTTTGCATGTAAGTGTTAAAGGACAAGCTGGAAGCCAGTACTGGTGTTAATTTTAACTAGCAGAATGTGTGCAGTCAATAATGGGCAGATGAAAATGATGGAGTGTGTCAGCATCTGAGAGGGGATGATTGTCCTGGTAATAAAGAAAGCATTTGAACAAGACTGCCTCGTGTAGGCAGTTGCCCAAATTGAGAGACACCCAGATTCAGGGATTGGAAACAGAAGAATTAGAAAGGACAGTTTATTTTCCTTCTGGAAAAGTCAAGGCAAACAGCAAAACTGGTAATTAGAAACACGCCTGTGAAACTTGGCCTATTTGCTTTCTTAAAAGCTGTGGTAGGTATTTGGCTCTAAGGTGCTTTTATCTTATGGCAAAAATTCAGAGAAGCTGCCTTAAAGTTATATCTTGTTTAATGTTGAGCCTAAGTCCAGGCTGTGGGTATCATCTTGTTTAAGGAGTGCAAAGAAGCTTACTTCATTTTAAACCCATTTACTGTGCCCAGTGCCACCTGCTCCTGCACAGTCAGTGGCCAGAACAATCATTGCCAACATCAGGAGCTGTGGAATTAGCTTTCTAATGCAAAACTTAGTAGGATTTCTATACAATTCAGAAGTGCTGATGTACAAGAGAAAACAAGAACTAGGAAAAAGAAGGAAGGATTTAAAAACTCTTTTGATAAACTCAGGAGTTTCAATTTGTTTCATTAAACCATTAGATATGAGGATGTGTGTGTTCAGATTGAGGAGCTCAGTGTACTTATGAGGTTCCATCTTGAAGGTTTTTTTTTCCTTGTGAGTGGAAAAAAACTCCTTATTAAATGTGAACCACGGAGCATCCTGTCAGATACTGCTTCACACAGCTGAGTTAGGAGAGAGGTGAGTGTGTATGAGAGCAGACAGAACAAGACAAGCAATCTGCACTCATCTGACATCAAGGTAATGCAGCAAAGCTTATCTAATAGCTGGTTTGTCACAATCAAATTTTCATGCACCTCATACTACAAAAAGATATTAAATATGTAAGACTCAGTTTAAAAATAAACTAAATAAAACTATCCCCTGTATCTCAGATTAAGGGTTTCCTGGGTATACATGCTGGCCAGTTGCAGTAATCATCCTAAATCTTGTGTGTTGCTCAGAAGCACGTTGTGACTGGGATCTGGTGGGAGTTCATGTCTGAAATGACAATTACCTTAAGATGGGAGCGTCCTCCTCAGATCGAGCATCCTCATTAGGTGACTGTCTCATTGACTGGGTGTCCATTCCCTTTGCAGTACCCAAATAGGTTCTCAGCCATCTCAAGGTCCAGGATTTACCATCCAGGTGGTTTTACATGAGTGGGAAGGAAATGTCCAGCAAAAGATTTGAGGAGAAGCACCTTCTCCCCCCTTACAGAGGGACCAACCATGATTTTCTGCAGGAACTCCTGAGCAGGTAGAAGTAGAGAGGTCATGTGTGACAGAGCCACCCCTACCATACACGGGAATAATTCCCAGGAGGAAGATTGAATCCATCCGTTTGTTCTGGGTTTTTAATTCTGTTAACACCTGCTTTGATGGTGAGTTTAATGCATCCCCAGCCTATGGAGAGCCACGGTTGCCTTGGAAGTGATATGTTTGTTTTGAGTGCAGAAAATGAGGTTCATCTGCTTAATGAGTTACAGAGTGTTTTCAGGCTTTTAAGGAGTCATGAGAAGTGTTACCTCAGGGGAAAAAAAAAAAAAGAGAACTTAAAGAAGCCTCACTAGGCTGCAAAAACTGTGCTTCCTACTTTTTCAAAGAAATTTCGAGAACTGGAGATTTCCTAATCACTGGCATCTGTGGAGATACCCAGGCAGGGCTGTGATGAGAGCTCTGGGCTGGTGCATTAGTCAGTCCATCTGAACTGCTGTACCCAGACAACATTTCATAAGAACTTTTGATTTAAAATGCATCACAAAAATCCTTCCACCAGCAGAAGCAGCTTCAGATGGTATCAGAGAAGAAATTCCCCAGAGGTTACAGTTTATGGAGGGGTTTTTTTCTGTAAATTGGAGTGTATTTTTTGAAGGAAAAGAAACTGAAAATGGGCAAACTCAATTGTGTGAACAAAAGAAACAGAGATTATTCTTGGCCACCTGCAAATATCCCCTCTGTTTAAAAGGTTGTGTCCACTTTGATTTTAGATGCTGCATAGCAAAACTAGAACATGCATGAAACATGCCAAAAAGTAGAAGTTAAAGAGAGAATTTCAGGGCTTGTAAGAGATGTAAAGCATAAATTTGAAATTAGCTGTGGATAGTTTGTTTAGTGTCTTTGGGCAAGCGACGTGTGTTCAGAATTTATCTGTGATTCAGGAAAGCACTTGAAGTTAAGCACTAAAATTTTATTTTGTTTCCTTTTGAAGCTGTTAAGATTTTCAACCATAGGATGTGTTGCTACTGAAATCAGACTGAAGTTTCAAAAAGAGTGATTATTACTAAAATCACAATCACAGCAAATCAGTGGAGTAACAAGAACCAGGCATTGTGAAGGCTCTGAAATAACTCACACAAATATAGCAAAAAGTATTACTGCACATCATAACACTGAGGAGCAAATCACTGGGCCCAGTCCCAAGAAATGATGTATGGAGACCATTTTCCCATTAAATTGGCCACAGTTAATGCTACAGAAACTAAATTAATACTCCTCTCATACATTAGGTAGCAGGCTGGTCGTAAGTGGTCCAGGAATTGTCATTATATTGCTCTGCTGGTTTCCTCTGGCAGCATAATAGATATATCTGTTACCCAGCTGACAACAGCAAACAAAGCAGAGGCATCACCACTGGTGGAGGTGAAGCTCCCAATGACAATTGCCTGCCTGTGAGACTCAGACTTTGCCCTGCTCCTCCTGCACAGCAATTACACTGCCAAGGCCAGTTTGGGTAGTCCAGGGCAGGCTGGAGGGAGGCTCTGCAGCCAACACCAGCCAGGAGAACATTTCTGCTTTGCTGAGGGCTTGTGATTCGTGTTCACTTTTTTACTTTGCAAATATTTCTGAAATAAGCACTTTCAACATCTTCAGACTTTTCTGTTAGAGAAGAAAGGCACACTGGAGGAAGTTTAGTCACTGCATGTAGCTTATAGCTGCTAAACCACTGCTGCCCTTCTAAGATGAGTGCAAGCCAAGAGGGATTTTATTTCCATGTGTACCGCTCCAGTTCAACAAAATTTCTACAGCTCTTTGAAAAGCAGGGTAGGAACTTCATAAAATACCTTTCTTACAGCTCAGGCTGAAAAGTCATTGTCTGTATTGTTGTGAGAGGTCAAGGTGGAAAGCTTTTCTTATAAGAAAAATTTCTATTTGTCCCACAAGCCTCAAAGATTCATTCCATCTCCTGCCTGCCTGGGACAGTGCAGAAACTTGGCTGAATAAAGCAGAAAGAAATACAGTTTTGATTGCAAGAATGATGTTTACTTTCCTTTGGGTCCTTTCAGGTCATACTGAAAAAACTTCTACAGTGATTTGTGCATGGCAATTTTAATAGGCTTTCTGATTACTGAGCTGGCTTTGGTAACTTTGTGTTAGAAATTTAAACAGAAGGAACAACACTAAATACAGCTAATCTGTACTTGCTAAGCCTTCTGGATATTACTTCTACTAGAAGTGTATAGATAACACTAAAGCACGTTGCCATATACCTGAAAGACAGGCTCTTGTAGAAAAATAAGCATTGTGGCCACGAGTAACAGTCTGGGTCCTCTTTTCCACTGAGAGCACAAACTGAAATCACGTCACCTAACACTAAAGGTATTCAGATTTGTGTTTAAAAAGGAGCACTTTTGATTTTTGCTCATGTTAAAGCCAAGGGGGTGCACTGGTGGCAGAGACTGGCCAGTGTGTGGGACCACAACCTTTTGGCAGATGCGGTTTCTCTGCACTTCATAAACCTACTGCAGTAGGTTTAGTCAACTAATTCAAATTAAAACTGAAAAAAAACAAGTGAGAACTTAAGTCAGAAGAATTTTTTTCTTAAAAAACTAAGTAGGAATGGTTAAGAGGTGGTAGTTCCAAAGCCTAAGGAATTAATTAGTTTGATTAGTTCTATTTCCAGGATTACTCTGCTCATATTTTGATTTTCTAAAAGTATTAGCCTGTGACACAGAGGTCAGCTGAAACTTATACTTTCAGTGATTATGAAGCTACAGATTTTGCCTCTAGGCAACTTTTTTTAGTAAGTGGTATATTTGATAATCATATTCATAATAAATTTTAGAGTTGATTTAGGAGCTCAGGTCCATAAGGTACTTCTAGTCATCTTTGCAGTCTTTTCCTCGTACATAGTCATAAATTTTCTAATCAATCTGGATGTAACCATTTAACAATTTTCTTCCTAAACCTCTTTTTGTGAGGCAGGTGTGATTTTAATCTTCTACTGCTAGGGAGACCATCAAATGCTGTATCCACAGGCTGAAATTATTCAGAAAATAAGATGTATTCGGTTCTGTGTGAAGGTCACAAGTAATAAAGCCTCCAAGGCACTATCTTCTAGTGAATCTCTGCTGCCAAAAAGGCAACATCCATTATCTTTTACACATCTCCCTTGGAAGCAATTGATGCTCATTCCTTCTGAGCTGTTACAATCTCTGGCAGAGAGAAACAGGCTGAGCGTTCTAGAGCTGTGGGCCTTCTGTTCTCTCCATGCCAGCACTGGGAAGTAGATTATGGTCTTTGTGCCTCTAAGACTTCAGCATTCTGCACCCTGTGCACTGCACCTCTGATAGTCCCCCCACTGCATTGTTAACGTGAGTTGGGTGCTGCTGTGATGCTCTTCAAGGCGGAGCAGCTGCAGCTCAGAAGATGCTCATGCACTGCTGTATTTCTCACAGAAATAGTGTGCTGGCTGCTGCCATCCTTCACGAGCTGAAATAAGTCACTATGAACCACAGGGAGGACGTGTCACCTGGTACCTGCCTGACAACCTTCACACCACCTGCCAGCGCTGGTCGGACGAGCAGCGTTTCTTGTGGTGCTCTGGGATTGCCACAGAGCCAGGATCACACCCACAGGTTGGGAAAGCAGCTGGGGAGGGTTTGCAAAGATCACTGCTGTGCTGAACAGCTTTTCAGTCACAGTCTGTGGGGCTGCTAGTTGGAAATAATAGAGGGTTCTGGTTGCAGTGGCTGTTTGATCCAACCTTGAGCACACACCCGACACCCTCAGCTCAGTCACTGCTCTTGGCTCTGCACTGAGGCTGTGGCACTTCCATTCTGCTGCACTGATGACAGCACAGCAGCACATCCCCAAGCCCTGTCTTACATCAAGAGGGAGCATCCACTCCTCGCCTGTAACCTGCAATCCTTGCTGATGCACTCAGAGCAGATCTGATCTTGTGATTCAGTTCCTAGATTGAGTTGTGTGTTTGCCAGCACTCAGAGGCTTCCAAAGCAATTTGTGGCAGTCACTCCTTGTCTGTCCGTGTGTGTGTGTTAACAGGGAGATCAGGCACAATCAGATTAGGGGCAGCAGCAGCAGTATATCAGTCACAGCAGAGATGATAGTGTCACCCTGCAGCTCACAGGAGGTGGTTCCCTCAGCTCCATCACCGGACTGTCCACACTGTGCTGGCACTCTGGCTCACATTAACAGCCTCCTTGAGCTGTGCTCAAGTAATCCCCCTGAGCAGCCTGTCCTGGGACTGCTCTCTGACCTCATGCTCACTCCTGTAGCTGCTGGGCCCCTGCAGCAGCAGGGAGGCTGCTGTGATGCACAGCCCTCTTGTCCTGCTCTGGCTCCTTCTTTGTGTCATCCCTGGCCTGTTCTCCCCCATCCATCCAAAGACCCATTTACAATGGTCCTGTCCATATCTATTCCCATCATTTCCAGCACTATCTCCTCCCTTTCTCCACTCCCAAACAATCTAGACTATTTATTTTTCGGAAGTTGGAGGGGTTGGTTTGTTTACAGACAAAACCAGCTTGAGAACCTTGCCAGTCACTGTCTGATGGGAGTGCTGCAGAACATTCCTCTGCATCTGACTGCAAAACTTCAAGGCAAATGAAAAAAACACTTACTAGTATCATTAAATACACATTTAGGTGAGTATTTAAGAACCTTCACAGCCTTGTGAAAACCAATATATTTGCAAAATGTTTTCCCACTGACAGCAGAACTCAGCAGTTTCATTTGCTGTATCTCTGTCCAAAAGCAGCCTCAGCAAGATCAGCAAGGTTGTTTGGAAGCTCAGAATTCACAGCACCATTCAAAACTGAATGCATTAATGGACCAAAAGGTTTGAAATATGACCTTGTCACTAAAAAAACCTGCAGTGTATCAGAGCAACACATACAACAATCCAATGGGAGAGGAGTTCCTAATGATAGCAAGCTCATACAGAATTAAATACAGAAAACTTATTTAAATAATAGTTATGCAAAAAAGTGAGTAAGCATGTAGTATTTACCTTACATTTGTTACAAAAGCCAAGAGGGCCATGGACAGACCAACCTCAACAGCTCTAACAAGCAGAAGCAGGTTTGGAGCTTCAAGAGGGGGTATTTGTATAAGACAAGATGCCTCCCCAGTTATATTTTATGTTACATTTTACCCATTTGGTGAAGATAAATAATTTCATTTGTTCTCTGGTTTGTGGGGAATTTTCAGATAACTTCACACCAGTGCAGTTTCTTTTCTCTTTAAGAAGCTATTCAGTATTTATGTTGTTTATGCGGGATTTTTCTGGACTAGACACCACACTGATAGACTTTTCAGATTATGTAATTGTCCCAGTTTTTAAGGAAAAATGCATCCTTTCCTATCTTCCTTTATTTTCACCTGATTTCAGAGCATACATTTCAGCCTTTCTGAAAATTGAGCCAATAATGACCAGCCTTAAACTCACCAGGCTCACCCTGAGTCAGAGGGACCACAAAGCCCTTGCTGCTGCTGCCTGTTGCATCCACAGGGCACCAGAAACACCCCAGGAGTATTTCAAGTAAATCACCTGGTACAGGAGACCTAAACTGACCCTAAGCATGCAGGTCTTCCTAGATGAGGACTGAGCTGGTTTCTGTGCTCAGCAGCAGCCCAGCTGCAAGGCTGGCTGCCACATGCCATGGGTACAGCTCGTTGTCAGGGAGGCAGGGGCCAGATTCTTCCCTACCAGAAAATTCAGAGTCCTCTCTACACAGAGGAAAGCCAGTAGATCACCAGTGAAAGATCAATCACTGGACAGCAATTGGCTGAACAGTTTGATGTAGCAGCTGAGGAGAGGCCAAGGTTTCTTGCCATTCCAGAGTATTTTGTAGTAAAGACTCTGTGAGAGACCAGTATTGCCCAGACAACATTTTTTCCCAGCCTGTGAATAAGTGTCTCAAGCCAGCTGTGCTCAGGACTCCTGGCCTTTCCAAAATAATCAGAGTTACAGAGTTTTGGTAATCTCCCTGTGGAAACAGCATCCCCAGGCAGAGCCAGAGCCCTGTGGGATGGGGTCAGAGAAACCTGATTGCTCTAGAAAATACCAGAGCACAGACCATCACTGCTCCTGTCATGAACTGTCATTACAGACACAAACTGCAGCACTCACTGGTGAACTCTGGGCTTGCTCCTCGCTTGTCTTTGCAAGTCAGAGTCAGGGCATTTCTGCATTCCTTGCTGTCATTACCTGTAAGAGGCTTGTGGGAAACCAAAATACTGCAGAGCCACAAGTAATTCTCAAGAGGCTGCCATCACACACCAGTGTTTTGGAGAGCAGGACTGGTTAACCCCTACACCTACCCCTCCAAACTGAATCCCTTGATACCCAGCAGTTTCAGAGTAGGATGCTTGTTATACTCATCCTAACAAAGGAAGCACTAACAGATGCAGACAAACACTGAATTTGGGAATAAATAGTTAAATTCCAACTCATTACCTGAGAGTTTTGTTTGTTTTAGTGACAGGATGCTGTGAAGCACTGGGATACCCAGAAAGAGCTCTTCTGATAGAATAAATACGCTGTCTTTTGTTATTTTTTATGTTCCCTTTTTCATTTATATTTTTCAGCAGAAGGATCGATAGTATCCCAGAGACATTAAAATAAAGCTGAATCTACAGAACAGAGCTCAAGGTATCTGCTGGATAAGCACTCTTTCCCCTTTCCTTAAAACAATAAGTTCCAAATTACTTTTCTTTGAAGAACTTTCTGCTCTGTTCTGATTTCATCTAGGTGAAGAGCTTTCTTCACCTTTCTTCTGGATCTTCTTTCAGATCTTACATCTCACTTCCCCTGCCTCAGAACAGTCATTCATTTTAACAGCAGCAGCCATAGTGCCTGGTTTTACAGCACAAAGAGAAAAGCCAAAGATTAGAGACCATACGATAGCCCAAAATCTGGGCTTCCTGCATTTCAGTCCAAACCCCTTTTTAAAGGCCCGAACAACCCTCCCAGCTTTTTTTTTTTTTTTTTTTTTTTTTGCATTTCATCTTTTTTCCACTTTCAGTCTGCACTTAAATCCAGGCCAAACTCTCCCTGTTTTCCACCCCCCAAATTACAGCGACTGTCAGGCAGATGTGCTCAGTTGTGATCACCAACTTGTTCTTTGCCTGCTTCAAGGGGACTCTGTTGAGCCCTGGCAGTGACTGATGACTGAGGGACTGACCAGACCTGATTAGAACCTGCCAGCTGAGTGGCAGGTAATTGGTGCAGCTCGTTTCTCATAACACATGCCAGGCACTGGCAGGCACAGTAAGGGACCCCAGTGTCCCTCAATGGCAGGAGATCCAGTCTGTGTGTCCCCTCCATGCCTTGTGCTGAGAAAAAGGGAAACGTGTCCCCTTCCTCCCCTCCCCTCCTTCATTATTGGCTCTTTGCCAACAAGGATTTACTTCACCCAGGACTGACACTTTAATGAGCCATTCGTGCCAACGCCACTGAACACCCCAGTTTCTTTTTAGCCTCTAAACCAAACTGTCCTTCAGTCTGTTTCCATTTCCACTTCTGCCATAGTTGTGCTAAACCTTTCAGCAGCTGGAACTTCACTCACATTACATGAAAAGACCATTTTCCCCAAGACTGCAGTATCCTTTTGACTGGAATGAAAGAGAATCACACTGTATTTTCACAGTAGTAGTAGCCATGGCCCTAGAAGATTGTTACTTGATGTTGCTTAGTTTGGACCTTCCTACTCCTGCCATATGAATAATGCAAACCGAGGAGACAATAGGAAAAGCATCTGTAAGTGCCTTTAGAAGCAGCTGACCTATATTTTCCAGAAGCACTAAAGTAGCATTTGATTGTATAGTTTTACTATGAGTGTTAACTCACCACAGTGTGGCAGAGAACAGTGTAATTACATACTGTTGTATAACTACTCTTTACCCCAAAATTAACGTAATTTATAGAAGTGAATTAGTCTGGTTTAATCACTGTAATGAAAGAAGTGGAACTGGTGTCCCAAATGTGTAGATAAAAATAAGTAAAAGCTTTGCAAGGCTAGAGGTCACTAATTGTGATTGCTGAATACTTTTTTCCAGGTAATACTCCCAGTTTAAGAAAATGTTTAATTAGGCAGAAATAAGCAGCTATAATTTGAAAGGTAAACTGAAGAGGGCATTGCAGGATGTGTCTATTAAAGGCATGGCAGAAAATTACCACTTCTTAAAATAAAATATCCTTCCAGAATCTTAAATCCTAATTTCCCCTTCCCAGTTTTCTGTTCTCTCATTTAACCAGTGCAGGTGTTGAACTTTTCTTGTCATTGAGAATCCTTCACAGAGAGGGAAGATGACATTTGAACAGACCAGTATGGAATTAGGAGTGTGGAATTACCAGTATGTAGTGAAGAATTCCTAACAGCATCATACAATTTCATTTTTTTTACATGTTTCAAGATTTATTGATGGAAAGTTCTTACTATCTCTTGAATAATGGCAATGCTGTCTTACTCTTGAAGATATATTTCATCTATCAACTCTTCACTTCTCAAAAAGAAGTCAGAATACTTCCAGTTCTCAAATTTGAAACCATTGTGATACTGTCTAATACTACTGCAGTCTGGAGGTTTCTGTGACCAATTACTGAGATGAATGCCATTCTATCCTCTGCCATTTCTTTGGTGTCCCTGATTTATCTCTCAAAGCCTTTATGACTCTACGTTTGGCTTTTATGTAGAAGCAGAGCAGGTCATGTGGTTATCCAGAGGCATTAGTATGATAATTTTCTTCAAGCTGAGTAGGTGGAAATAATTAATGGACTGCTTTATTGATGTACATAGATAGCTGATTCTCTCTGTGGTTTCAATTCCCAGCTTCAATAAAGTAGCCTGAGATTTTATCTGAGGGACCAGTAATTACACAGGGCAAGAATAATCGCTGCACAAACACAGTCTGATGGTGTTTTATGCCATTGCCAGCCCAATGCTGAAGCTTAAAAACATAAACAAAGATCTGCTGCATGAATAAGTTGGCCATGCCTTTCATTTCAACTCAAACTCTGGGGTAACTGAAAAGAAAACAGAAAAATCTGTGCTCTTGAAAGTTGAGCAAACTTCAAAGAGAAAGTTACAGCCTTACTGCAGCACAACACAGAAATAACTTCACTGTCTTGACTGGACTCCATCTCATGCTATTGACAGTGACCAGTAGCAGATACCTTGAACAGAATAAGCATCTATAAAAATAAACACCATAAAAATTGGATCACATTTGCTTTTTTTTGTCTCTCCAAGACTGATGCAGATCTTAAGTGAGGACTTTGGTAATTGAAGTCACTGTAGTTTTCATCCTAGAGTACTGACCAACCCAAATCTGTTAATTTAGAATAATTAAGGTTGGAAAAGGACTCTAAGAACATAGAGTCCAACCATTAACCCAACTCCAGGTCCACCACTAAACCATGTCGCTGAGCACTCCATCTGCATATTTTTTGACACAAAAGAAGTGTTGCTTCTGTAGTTACTCCTAAGCCAGAGTCCCTGCATTGCTCAGACTGAATCAGTTAAGCCTGGTTACCTGTCCACACTCCTTTCACAACCGCGATCTTTCAGTGCAGCATCATTTTCCCCCCAGGATTAGCAGTTAAGATGCCACGCACAGCACACACCCATGTTCCCATCCTGGGAGAACTGCAGGCTCCTCTCCCAGCCTGTTCCCATCAGCACACACTGCAGGCAATACCATTATGCTTATCTGCAAGTTTGCTGTACCTGCAGAAGGGCATCCTTATGGGGCACTCATTGCTTTTCCCTGGAGAGGAGAGGCTCATATTTATTTAGGCAAATCCTTGGTGCTCATCACCAGGGGAATAGCATTCAATCCTTGCTTTATTGTCCTAGCTGCTATTATTTCACTGTTGTTATGCATAGGTTTGGTAAAAGCCATCAGAATCCCTCATTCTATTGTGTCATGCTGATACTGGAGCATCTTCATATATCTCAATATAAATTGTTCCCAGTAAATTGAAAAGAGCGCAGCTGCAATAAGGTACAGACTGAATAAAGATGTCAGAGATTTCTGCAGAGGTATAAAATATAAGTAATCCCTCTCACCACATGACACACACAAAAGTCTGTTGTCCACAGTGCACCATCATACAGAGGAAATAAACTTTGAATTCCCTTTTCTGCCGTGAGAAGGTGGCAGGCATTGATCAGACAAAACCTTATCACCTCATGTCTATGTAAGATGTTTGCAGAAGCTCAGCTCTCAAGTGGTGAAAGTTTAGGGGGATTTATAGAGGAAGGCAGAGATGACACGATCACTCTGTAGAGACTTTTGGTACAATAACCAGTAGCTGGAGCACCTTGTTAAATGAGATTTTGAGCTGGTATGTGGGCTGCATGCAAACCAGCGAGTCAGAGGAGCTCCTGTACAGCACAGGCTGTCTGAAATGCTTCAGAGGTCCACACAGGTATTCCATACATGACAGGATTTTTATGGAAGTACAACATAATTGTGGGGAAGGAGATACTGTTTCATTGATGATTTAATCCCTAGTAGAACCTTATCTGCTAGCTAAGATAGAATAAAAAACAAATAATATTTTTATGTATTTTCCTAGATTCAGGGACTGATTTCTTTAGACCAAACAGTTAATTCAGTACTTGAGCTTAATACAAACCTTGGTTTCCTACATGAACCTCCTTAGATTTTTCTATTACAGTTCTTAATACTTTTAGATTACTTTGAGCATCTAAGCAGCAGCACTAATTACTTTAATTAAATGTAATCAGACATTAATATCGCTTAATATCCCCATCCACTTGTTAACTTCGGTGTGCAGTCTTGGACCAGTCATCCTTAATTAACCTTGGGTTGAAGCACAAGCAAAGTCATTCTGGGCACTGGGGCAGGTTTGCCATCGCTGCACTTTTTGTGCACAACCAAAAACCAGCAACAGGCACATGTTGGAGGGGTTGGGAAGCACAAATGTCCAAGGCATTTGGGAAGGAGGCAAAGATTGCAGCGCAGACTGACGTGTCTGGTGCCAGCCCTGCCCTTTGCTCTGTGTCCCCGAGTTCCTGGGGACAGGCTGCTGTGACAGCACAGCACAGAGGGCAAGTTCCCTGTCAAAACCAGAAATAACGTTGTAAAACATCCCCTCCTAGCAGATATTTTCCAGAGAGGCTTTTCTGGGTCAATCCCGGTTACATCAGAAATTGTTTAACTACTATCAGCTTGAAGGTAATGGACTGGCCTGTTTGGTTTGCCATTTTATTGCGCTTACCATGTCTAGTTTGTTTATTTATTTTTTAAAAGCTTGCTAAAAACTTGTTTCTTACCAATACCAACAATATTTCTGACCAGAATGTTTTTCGGTTTTTATTTTTAGTATTACCATAAACCATTGAAGCAACAGATTTCCCTTTTAATGTTTTCCCTCTTGATCCTACAGCCCTACAGTTTCATCATTAATTCATTTTTTTAAATAACAACACAGATAATACCCCAGGGGAATTTATCAAGGGAAACCAGGCTATCTCAATTAACCCAAACTTTTATTTTAGGTCTCTGTATAAAGAGAGATTTTCTCTCTGACAAAAGCAGAAGTGAGCCCCTATGGTATTCCTCTTAAAAAGAAAAAAAAAAAAACAACCACACAAATAATTGTGTGCTGATTTGTTTTTAATTGCACTACACATATTTTATTTATTTCCAAGCATTAGCCCTATCATTTGGTATACTCTGTGAACTTCCATGGTCTTGTAAGTCAGCAGTGAAAGTGGGAGTTGACTGAGAGGGTAAACAGAGGAGCCAAATAGATTTTTAAAACCATTCACTGCCAATTCATTTTTCTGGTCACAGAAAACTTCACTTATTTTAAAGGCCTTCCACCTGACTTTCTTTGGGGTGGTTTCACATGGGGTTTATTATTCAAATAAAAGACTACTGACATAGTTTGATGTGGGCATCCACAATTCTGGGCATTTGTGGGTGCTATTCCCTGATCCTTGCTTTCCCATGGCTGTAAAGCATTACAGTATCCATCCCTCCTTGGAGATTTCATGCAGTACATTCCAGGAGGAGTTTCTGATTTCAGTGTCTGTTTCAGGTGTTAAGAAAAGGTATGTCACCAGTGAATTTAAGGTTTTAGCAGCACACAGTCACCTCAGATCTGTATGCAAGGAAACCTTAAACTTTGCTGGCTGCACCATTTCAGTGTTGACTGATTGAGTTCACCTCGTGTGGAGCACCTGTAGCTGCACAGACAGACTGGCACAAGGAAAGAAAAAGCTTCAGCTCCAAATGGAGTTTTTGGGTGTTTTGTGATAAAAGTAACATCTGTGGACAATAGAACATGAACTACTGGGGTAAGCAAATACTCAAGAGCTGCAAAACACTTTCCATCACTCCTGCATAGACACTCACACTAAGTTTTGCTGTGCAAGCAGCAGCCAGAGAACCCCCCAGAAAATTTATCTAGTTTTGTAGAAGAGTCACACAAGGCTACAGATTAACCCAACCAAAGTTTTACACCTACATACACTCAAACTTAGGGGGCAGAAAGAACTGAGATCTATAAAACACAGTAGGAAAACACTCACCGGGATCACCCATTTTCCTCAGGCCACACTACTCAGGGGATATTTTCCACCTTTCTCCCCTCCAAGGAATATCCTCCCAATGGTTAAAGTCTAATAAAAACCTGAGGTTGAAATCCAGCCAAAACTCCACGTGGCTCCCACTGGAGCACCCAAAAACTGCAAGCAGGAGCAATTATTCTCACCACAAAGCCCTGAACACGATTGACTACAGCAACCAAAAAGCCTTTTATAGCCCACTGATGGGTTGTTTGCAGCTCCACCCACCGGGAAAAGCACCTGTGCTCCTGCCCCAGGCCCCAGGAGTCCTCCCATCTGGGTTTTTAGGCTTTGCACACACGGTTTGTGCATCAGGAGAATACTTTGAGGCTATAAAAACTTGTAACAGGTGAAAAGAAAAAAAAAAAATAAAGCCAAAAAGCTGCAACAACATTTGCACCTGTGAAATTTTCACCTGCTACACCAAATTACAGAACAATCCTGATAAAGTCAAATTAATATGTAGTTACATCACTTTTTTCTAATTAGGGGTGCAGAAAATAACTCAGCTTGTCCACAGTCAGGGGTCCCTCCACGTTCCAAGCCATTGCACATCCATGGAAGGAATTACCCTTCCTCACTACCTCTCCACAAGATTTTCTTTAGATCAAAGCCCTGTCAAAAGGAAGGTTTGGGTGAACAGAAATTGGTAGAATGTGTCTGGAGAGCAGTTCTGTTCTCAGGGATCATTGTGTGTGAGTTTCAGCTACAACATTTTTGTGGTTTGTGATGAATTTTTCCAAACATGAAGGCTTTTAAAAAAAGCTGAGTAGAATGGGACAGTTTCAGTCCAAGGACACGTTGAATATATGCAAAGTTAGCATAAGGACTAGAGAGTCACATTCCTATTGCTCAGTAAATATTTTATAAGAGCAAAGGAGCTATGTGTTACTGAATCTGGCATTACTTCAGAAGAGAAAAAAAACCAAACAACCCAGCCTTCTTTCCTAATACAAAACTCTATGAAACAACATGTTTTAGCCTTTGTGTGTGAAGTTCTGAATTCAAGTGCTAGATGAGTTTTTCCTGGTTCTGGTTTCAGTGTGTGTGCAGACAGTCTGACAGTTCCATACCTGGCCACCTGCCCTGCGTGTGTTGCTCCAGTCTTTCCAAACTTTCCTTAAACTTGCACTTTTCTTCTGTTTTGCAGTGCCCTCCTTTTGGGGTTTGGTGAACTCAGCTTGGAATCTTTGCTCTGTTGGGAAAAGACAGTCACCTGTCAATATTGAAACCAGCCATATGATTTTTGATCCCTTCCTAACTCCGCTTCGCCTAAACACGGGGGGAAGAAAGGTGGGTGTTCCTTATTCTGGTAGACAAAAATAAAGGAAGTTATTAGACTTAAAAAACATTTGCTATATTTGATATTTCTAAAGCATTTACTTTCATCTGTCAGCTTTGAGGCAGAAGAACAATGTGCGTTTTAAGGACACTCCTCAAATAACTAAATTATCAATTCTGTTTATCCAACTGAAGGGTTGATACTTCAATTCTGAGATTATTTCATAAATAAAACATCTTGAACCTGTTAGCAGTCTTGGAAATACTCATTAGTTTCTAATGTTTTTGCATTGCTTCCCTTATTGTGGGGGTGCTTAAAGGGTATTTTAAAGTTTTTATTGTTTATTCCATGCAGGCAGTTGTCTCTTATTCAATCTGTAGCACAGAACAATGCAGATGAAAGGCTCTGTAAGTTACAATATCAGAGCAAGCAGAGACTCTAACAAAAGGTTACTCGAAAATGATTTATCTTCCTTCGCTTGTTGTCATGACAAATGAGATATCTGCTGGAAACAGCAGAGATTTTAGGAATTTGCTCTGTACATCCCATGGAGGTTCTGGTGGTACATGTGCAAATACATCACAGTTGATGTAAAGCTTCATCACAGAAATGATGAAAAGGTGCTGTTGTTATTATTGAAGGACAGTAATGCCTCCAAGTATGGCCCAGATTGCAGGGTAATACATACATTTTGCTTTTTAAACAGAAGTGTGTTGAGGTTTTTAATTTTGATACAAAAACAATAATAAAAAAGGTGTTTTATTGACTCTGCTGTTTGTGTGAAGGCTTACATATTTCCCATTATTACAGGATGACAAAATGAGAAAGTCAAGGATGTGGAAGTTGTCAGTGAGTCAAACCCAGGAGGTTCAGAATATTCAATGTCCTTAGCAATTCTAAGAATCCAGCTGGGTTTTTGTACCGGCTCAGAGTGAGGCAAATGCCTGATTATTGATAAAATTTCAAAGGCACTGACAAGCTGGGAGATGCTACATCAGTAGTGAGGTGCTCTTACCATGCTCACAAATATTATCCTGCAGTGATGGCCTTCTCCCATGACACAAGAACAGGATTTGTGCTGGTTGTGGTTTGTCTTGGAGAGGTTTCTAAAACATTTGAATCCAAATTCTCCTTTGAGGAAAAGGCTGCGATTTTGATGCCTGACTAAAAATTCTTTGCTCGTGGTGGAGGCTTCGGTGAGGGTTTGATTTGGCAGGTGGTGTGTTTGTGTTCACTTCTTGGGCAATGGTTTTTTGTATGTTAAAAATAGAGGTGTGTTTCAGATGGGCTGAAGCTCTTCAGCTTTCAGCGCTCTCTGAACCAATTGCTACAGCAGCCAAGGAATTTCTTAGACAAGACTTAGCTGTGATTATGCTGTACATGAAAGGATTTCATGGAACTGATCCTAAGAAAAATGGTGAATAAATAAAAAAAGGATTTGATGTGGTTTCAAATCAGAGTTATAATAAGCTAGCTTACATGCACAGTGAACAAGAGAGACAGCTAGATGCACACAGTCAAAATTCTAAACCTCTTTTGGAAAGGGTGCTGGGAGGAGAGTCAAGCTGTAAGAGAGAGCTGGATGGAAGGAAATGTTCAGTGCTGTTGTTCTTGGAAGAGTAACTTCAAATTTATAACAGATTTTTTTTTAATTTTAAATTAGAAATCAGCTTTATTTGAGTTTGAAAAATATTTACTTAATTTTGAAAACAACGTTTCTACTTCGTGTGCTTCACTTTTGAAATTAACTTAGGAAGGAACAGAAGTGGTTCACCCACAGGAACAGAATCCAAGACCAGTCTAGAAAAATTCAAACAATACCTGGGTGATGTGGCCACTGACCTAATAATTCCTCTTACCTCTTTCATTCCCTACCTCTGATTTCCCTTGCCTTTGTTTGTGGGCAGTGAGGAGCATCGCTTAAGTTCTGTGGCCTGTTACACATCAGGTGTCTTCATAGTTACTTCTGGTCTGAGGCTTAGACGAAAATTTTCCTATTCTATTTGGGAGAAAAAGGGATGGCAATGCAATTTTCCAAATGTTTATAGCACTTTGATCCAATTTTTAGCAGTAAAGTTTCAGAGAGCAGTAATATATTGCTTTACATGCTGTCCAACAACTGCAGGGCAGTATCAGGTCACATCACACGATTTATGATTCAAGCACCATCAGATGTTATTCTGAATTGTGCTCTGTGTGTGATTCTCCATTTCCTGAGAAGGTGGCTCTTCAGGTCGTGAAGGCTGAGCATCATTGATAGAGATAATTGGATTTCAAGATCCAGAATCTCAGCACAAGGTACTTAATGAGTTTACATGCAGATAAATTCCCCAGAAGAAATGCTGCTTTTGAGGAAACTCCCCAGGTTTCAGTTCTCTCTCGGGCCCAGCTTTGTCTCTTGATTATCCATGTTAGTGAATTTAGCATGCAGCCCCTTTCAGATAAACAGCCCTTTGCAATAAACAATGCAAACCCTTATTAATTTGCAAATCACACTCCTTCACTCTGTCACAAACAATGACATCGTTTCACTTTCTCTGCCTTTTTGCTTTGGACTCACATGAGCACCAAAGCAATCAGCAGCAGCACAACAGAAACACTTCCAGTGTGGTGTCTGGTGACATTTAGGCAGAAAGCACTGTGGGTTCCAGTCTCCAGGGATTTCCAGCCTGTCATAGATGGTTGTGGTGGATGAACAAACCCCTCACTTCCCACTGAGCGAATCCTGTGCTGGGATTCCTTCCTCCATTCACCAGTGCAGGAGCTCTGCCCCTGGTCCCCCCAGATTTGCCCATTTGCCTTTGATCTGGTTCTCTGTGGACTTAATTTCAAAGCCCTATTTCCATGACTGTTTTAAACTAAACTGCAGTTCCTGGCCATACTTTTTTTTTCCTCCTAAAAACATGTTAAGCCACAGCTTTTGCTTTAGACACCAGGTGCATCCCTACCAGTTAATTAAACCTTGTCACATCAGGGACGCTGTGTCTTACTAATCATTTTAGGTCACACTCAAGGACTTAAATTGTGGCCTAAGGAAGGTAAAACTCTGTTTAAAATCACTTTATTTTTAAGACAAGGAAGGCCATTGTACCTGATGTTGACCTCTGGGGAAATAAATAAATCGATGTCTGCTGGCCAAGGACTGTTACAGACATTCCATAGCTCAGTGTGCATAAATGGAAGCTACTCAGCAAGGTCCACACATCTGCCTGCTCACATGGAACATTAATGAATGCAATCACGTATCATTTAAATTAATATCTTTATAAATAATTGGTTCATTCTATGCGTCGCAAGATAATGTCGACATTTAGCAGCTCCTAAACTAAAACAGGGTAGGAGAAAAGAGATTTATGAATTGAAATCAGTTAAATGGTTTCTCAGCCAGCTAGCTCGGGTTCCATGCTGTTCAATCAATTCAGAGTATTACTAGCATTTTTCTCAAGAGTGCAATATATGACAACTGCCAAGCTTTGCTTTGGTGATTACTAAAAGGACAGATACTGGTGTGAACCATATTTCAGCACTGCAGGAATATAAAAAATGAATTGTTAGAAATTGTCCAGGAGGAATGGATAGCAATAAGACATCAATGTCATCTGTAAACTGACTTGTGATAAATTTTTAGAGGGCTTAATAATACGATTTTTGATTTAGAGTGGCTTTAGAAAGTCAAAAGTCTGATGCAAACATCAAAAACCTTAATGAATATAAAATGAAATGCATTGCTGCTTAAGTAATTGTTTCTAATGCTTCTACATTATTTTATGTTCTCAGATATGTTAGTAAGTGAACATGAAATGAAAGCAGCAGGTAAAATAACTTGTTTATTCACCCTCATCATTGACTTTAGAACAGGAAAACAATGTTAAGTGTCATTTCACAAGTCTTTGTAAACTTTGCTGTTAGTACACCATATATAGGGAAAAACATATGTTCAGGGTCTAGATCTTACTCTGTTGGGACTTCTCTTTCCTTGTCACTTCAGTTGTCCTTGAGACTGAATCAGTTTGGAACAGTGAGGACTCAGATCTGCATCTTGGTGTGCTCTTAATTTCTGGTTGTCTGTGATAACAGAGCAACACTGAAATCATAAAGGAGCCCTGAATGGGCACAACAATGTACTTCTGCAGCTTCTTCGTAGCATAAAGGGTTCTTTGCTCCAGTATAACTACTCTGATTGACATTTAATCATGTCTAGTGTCATAGAACAAGTTCTCTTGTCTGTCTTGGGAAACTTGCTGGGAGATCCTGGGCTTGGCAAGAAGTGGTTCAGCAGGGCTGACTCCACACTTTACCCTGGTTTGGAGCTCTCAATTTGGCAGCAGTACCTTTCAAATTATGTGTTAAACCATGTCTCAGCTGCAGTTTTGTAGTAATTCAAAGCAGCCCATGGTGTCCTGGCCAAGGTGGGTTTGCTAACCCTGGAATTGCATTCAGTGCATGTCATCTGAAACACCAAGGGGATCTGTGGTTATGGACACTGGGCAGTCAATCCATTAGAAAGGAGGGTAAAGCCTCTGAGTTATTATTGAAGCTGTGAGAACTGATACCACCACAGGTCCTGTCCATTCTTTGTCCCTCCTCATGGTTATTTCAATAGGTTGCTTTCCAGTTTTCAGTTCCTAATGGTGAAACTTCAAAAAAAAAAGACTGGAGCAGCAGCTGGCCTCCAACTACTGAACAGTTGAGTTAATATTGTTCTTAATGCCCCTTTTCTATCTTCTAATAGACATTGTGCATTGCTTTGATAGTATCTTATTTGGATTTATTTCATCCTGCACTTAGGCCTATTTATAGATCTAGGTATTTATTTCAAACCTTGCAGAAGTAGAAGTAAAATATCCCCTGTGTTTGCACCTGATTCTGTACGTGGGGCTGTACCCACTGACATGAAAAGCCTGAAGATTCTTTCCTCTCACACTGATCCTGCTGTTATCGTAAAGGTGTGTGAGTCTCCTCACATAATATGCTTTAAATTAAATACAGTTTTGTATTTTAGCACTGTTAAAACACATTCCCTGGTCTCAGAAGGATGATTCATTCTTTGCTTTTATGTTTTTGTTGTTACAAACGTTAATAAATGTATAATATATTGAAACTTAGTAAGATATAATAATATTTTATCCTGCCTCCAACATTTTACAAGTTTGGTTTGGCAGTTCAGTGGCAAAAGGCTGCAACTTACATATTTTGGAGACTTCTTTTTCTTCTCAGAAAGCAAATGTTGGTTCAGTTCTGCTCAGTTATGTACAGTTCTGTTCAGTCAACAGTCCCTTAGGAAGGTGACATCCAGAACTTTAAATAGCTCCATAGCTGTAGTAGCTGCCATCACCTGGGTTTGAAATTGCCCTGGAATTCTGTAACTGTGGATTAGGGCACTTGTGTGCATGGAGAGAGACTGTATGAGGTGTGGGGGGTGTCTGCTGCCCATGCAGGCAGGAGATCACGTTGGCTGAAGGTCTGTTTGTGGCAGCAAGGTGCTGATCCAGCTTTCCCAACAGCTCTGCAGGCAGCAGGCACAGGGATTGCTGGTGGCAGCTCTGAAGAGTGAGCTGTCAGGGACTCAGTTCTTGACGAATTAAGAAAGCTGGGGAAAAGGTTTTCTTCCTTTTTTTTTTTTTAACATAACTCTCATCCAAAATGGCTAAATCAAGAAATCACCAGATATTTGGTGGGGGTTTCTGCCTGCCTGGCAGCTGGAGCTGGTACTGTAAAATAGGCACTTGTCAATTCTGCTGTGACATAAATGAAACAGGGTGAGATACAAGTTGCCCTGGCACTCAGATGTGCCCTTCAGAATTCTGAGCAGAACTTGGTGTTAGAGAGAAGTGCGAGTTCATTGTTTCTGCTCCCAGTACTATTAATCCCCTGATGGCTGAAAATTGAAGCAGGCACAGTTTGCTTATAGATAGAAGAATTAAACTACGTATTTTAGGATTAGATGCTAGAAAGGAGCTTAAGGGAAAAAAACTGAAAAACAGTCGTCAATGAACTGTATCTAATAATCAAAAACAAATCTGTGGATCAGCAGCTCCTCATCTAACTGAGATCTGGATGGTAGAGCAGTGGGGGCAGTTAAGCTGAGTGTCATCAAACAGGCTGAGGAAAACCATCAGCAGATGATTTCCTCCTCAGAGGAGGAAAATGTACATAAATTGGGGGTAAGAGACTGTTAATGTAAGGGACACATTGTATACTGCAGGGTGTTATAGACCTGGTGAGAAAATTGGGAAGATAAAATAATCCTTGTGCATGTACCCTGTTTTATTTGGGATGTGTTGTTCCTGTACAGAAAGTGTCAGGGAATCAGAGCCCATGGTAGTCCTGTTAGATGTGTGGTAGCCTTGTGTCACTTAGGTAAGTGTTTGAATCAGTAGCTCTGGTCTGTGTTATGTAACTTTGAGCTGAATCCATTATAACTGAGCAGCTTTACCTCCAGCCTCTTTATCAAGTTCCTGCTTCTGTCCCTGAGCAACAAACAGACCCAAATTATCCAGTTAGGTCTGATAGCGGAAATTTTAGTTTTTAAGCGGAAAGGAGAGAAGAAAGTTAAACTTGCCTACCAGAAATCACTGGGAGGTTGTTTTAACTACAAAATGTGAAGAAGATGATTAAAATAAACATTTTCTCTTGCAAACTTGCACAGAAGAAGGGTGCATCCTGCACTCATTCGTTTTAACAGCTCAGTGCTGCCTGTCTCAGGGAAGCTGTTCCGCAGAAGGGGATGTTGCACAGGACACAGTTACATGGCCTGTTGCCACACATACATTTGGGATATACATTAGAGCTGTTGCCTAAAGATCAGGAGCCAAAAAAGATTCTCCAGGCAAATGGATGAGGAGGAAGAGGAAGGAGAAGAGTGGGCAAGTGCTAATAAGGACAAATTGTGCCTCTTTGCTTTCTACGGGTGTTTATAAAGGAATGTTTAAAAGGTAAGAAAGGAATGGGGTTTTGCCCTTCACTCCTGTATCCTTCCTTCTGTACCCCAGCCAGCAGCTGGAGGCAGCATATCAACATCATCACTTGCTGCTTATGGTATTAAATCCACACACTCACACTCTGCAGTTCCTTCCCTGCCACACAAAGACTGCAAAGAAATTCATCACAGACGTGACTTTAAATCACAGCACCTTCCAGGGCTGTGCCAGTGGCAGCACAGCTGTGCTGAGGTGGCACTTAAAAGCTCCTTTGAAGATACTTTTTGGCCTTAATTAAGCATTTAGCCTTAACTAAGTTATTTCATCAACTCCTATTTCATGTAGGACTATTTAAGACCTCTACCCAAAATAGCGTTCAAATGTACTAAGCAAAGAAGCCTTTAGGGGGAAAGAAAAGGAAACAAGAAAGATTAAAATACGAATTATTTTGAATCATACAAATGTGATTTTGATGTCATCACAGCCCTTCCAAATAAATGTACTCGTGTGTTTGGTTTTGTTAAGCATATTATTTATGTGATGGGCTTTAATAGCTGCTTTTGAGTGACATAAGCTTTTGATGCAAATACACATTTGTGATCTTTTCTTTCAGTGTGTTACTAAAAGGGCCAGGCTGCCTTGCTTTCCATTGCCTGAAGATGGATGGGGATGTAAATCCCTGTTTGACACATGCAGGGCTATTTAGTAGGTATTGCTCAATTAGAAGCACAGAAACACTGCTAAGCAGGTCTCCTGGTCTGATGTTGCCCAGGGACACACTGAATGCTCTGCACTCCCAGCCTCACTACAGAGATGGATTTGGCAGGGACAGAAGCAGTTGATGTTGGAGAGATGCTCAGATTCATCAGCCACCAGCAGGAAATCCATGCCTCGAAATCTCAACTTTAGGCTTAAAACTTTGGCACTTTATCTTGTCTGTTTGAAATCTTCTCAGTGTGAGTAAGCCACTGTTCTACCCGTGACCAGATGGATGTTGCATCCAGGCTTTTTATAGCGCTTACACCGCGCTCCTTTTATAGAGATATATTTACAGAAGAGTATTCTTTGGAAGCACAGGGATGCATGCCAGTTTTAGATGGAATACTCCTCTATTATCATGCAAAGTTTTGTGCCATCCACTGACCCATTCCTTACAACCCAAATGTCCCAAGTGCTTGAAGTAGCTACATAATAGTCCTAAATGATTTTTGTGTCTTGTTTGATTTTTTTTTGAGAGGCCCCTTTGTGACGACTCTTCTGTTAACACAAAGTGTTCCGTAGACGGCAGAAATAATGCAGCCCTACAGAAGCTCATTTTAGCTTCTTTACAGCCTCTGTCTCCCATTATCACTTCTCTACTGCACGGATCCCCTCCATTAAAAGACAAAGGCAGAAAATGCTGTGGCTATTTCCAAGTTCTTTGTGTCAGCAAATGCACCTGCTGATTGCCCAGCTGACTGCTGCTAAAACAGCAGTCTGTAATACCAGAGTTTTACCTGCCTGCTCCTCAGCACAGGGTTGGTTTGGTCTTTTCTTCTACACAACTTTCACAAAATACATTTTGACAAAGATTTCTTCTTTGTCAAAGCTGGATGAAACTGGCCAGGAGATACTGAAGTTAGTGTGGGGCAAGTAGGAAACTGCTCTCAAAGCAGTTAGTTACTATTATAATGCAGCACCTTTTGTCATAAGTGCTTACTAAAAGCAGTGTGGGTCTGTAGAAGCAGGAGCTATCAAAATCAAGGAATTATGTGATAAACAGGGAATTTCACAGGTAGATGCACATTAAGGGAGGAAATTGCCTATGCTACAGATTTCCTCTGTTAACACCATCACATCAGAGTTTGGCTTGTGTTTTCTGCAGCAGAAATGCATCATTTTCAATATCTTTCAGGGAATAGAGCACTGAGGACTCATCATCATAAGCAAAATCAAGTTAATAAACTAAGAGACTATAACAGTGCTTGGATAAAAACCTTAACAGTGTACCTAAGGAGTGTCTCACCCAAGGAGTTTTCCTTCTAGAAAAACTTCCTTTGGAAGATTCTGCAGCATTTCCTGGAAGCACAATATATGTTGTTTCCTTACAGTTGTGATAAATATCAGTCATCAGGGAGGTAAAGCATCCCAAAGCCTCCTGAGAACCTCTGCAAACTGCAGTGCCAGGACACCTGTAAGGACTGTGGTTCTCACACTGAGCAGGGGCACAGCTAAAATCCTCTCCCAGCTCTGTGTTAAGGCTCACAGGCCAGAGGGGCAAGAGAGAACCTGCTCAAAAGTACCAAAGCTCAGAGAACAAGCAGGGTTAAATTGTGAAAACAGGATGCCAGGCTGGCACTGCACAGCTGGCCTGGAGCTCAGCCAGCCATGGTGGGCATCTCTGCTCTTGTGTCAAGGGTTTGGGGCAAACCTCTGCCCAAACAGCAGGATATTCGAATGGACTGGTATTTTTCCAAATGTCATGTTCTTTAAATGCTGTTTGAAGATGAAGGTTTACTCAGCTCCCCTTAGAATATCACTGCAAATATCACCAAGATGTTTGTATGTGTCCAGCTGCTTTATGACCTCCTGTTCCTACTCTCCCAAAACATTGCAAAGAGGAAAGAGGAGAAGTTATTTAGCTGCAGGAAGTCTGAAACCATTTTCATGATGAATGCTCCTCTCTGCAAGTGAAGGTGTAATATCCTCATGAAAGGACCAATCCTTCATTCCCAGTGACTGTCATGTTGTCTCTGTGGCTGCCTGGACCACTAATGATCTCCCCTTGTCCCCCACAAAAGAAGCAAATTATATAAAATCAGAAACACAGCTGTGAATATCCTTTTTCACCACAAACTCCAAAATGTTTGTTCACTGAAGGCTGTGCTAATGAAAACCTCCACAAGGCACTAGATAAGAACTCAGAAATGATCACGGGTCAGGAAGTATTTCACTTGCATGTCCATCATTCTTTGGGTAAAAACCTGATTCATTCCCAAATCTCTGATAATGCTGCTAATAATTAGGTGTTCTCAGTTCAGTATCCTTTCTCAGCTAGTTCTGGGCTCTCTGATTATCTCATTTAAAGGATTATGTATTATTTTGGCCAATGGAATTTGCTCATATCCTCTCCTCCACTTAGACTTGTCTTTTCCTGAAAGCCCTTGAGCTGTAAAACCACATATCATTTCAACATCTAAAATCCTTTGTCTGGTCCATTTTAGTGCCCAATTGTGCCCTGCATAACTAATCATGGGTAAAGGGATGTGCAGTGAACTGTGCACTGAAGAGATTCCTAAAAAGAAGAACTACTGGGAGGAGCAAAAAGCCAGCACTTAGACTTTTCTTCTGCCTCTGCCAGATGCCATCTGTTATCTTTAGAAGGTCTGGGACTGTGGTTTCCCTGTGAACAGCGTGGAGGTGATGGCTGGAGAGAGGGAGCTGTGCTGTTGAGCTGTAAGCTGGAGCTGCCTGGTGTGGAGATGAGCAGCAGCCTTTAACTGAACGCTCCACACAGAAATTAGGAACAATATTACAGCATCTGGTGTGTGAGATGGGAGAATAAACCAGCTGTGCTGGATGAAATATTGAGTATGTCAAATTATTGCAACAAACTTTATAAATATTACTGTTAGTCTGACTGCAATCATTTTTTTAATAGCAGGAGGAGACAGACAAAAAAAGGAGCTGGGCACATCAAATGCTGTGAAAAAGAATGATGCTACTGTAAAGAGCACGAGAGGCAGCACCCAATTAGAGCAGACAGAAACTGGCTGCAAACAAGAGGGAAAAACTGGAGCAGCAATTCCAGAATGAGAAGGATAGTTCTCATCTCAAGATCTGCCATGGTAGCAAGAGTCCACAAAGCATTTAAGAGATATATTTTGCAATTTTTTGCAAAATGAAAGTTACATTTCATTGGCTTTTTATGGTATTTTGACCCAATCAATAAGCTTTACGACCTGCATCCTCTGTTGGCTCATTGAAGCTAACTGGGCTATCAGCTTTCTGTCTTGGAGCACTATAGATGGGCAATCACACTTTATTTAATGGCTGAAATGGACATCTTTGGTGATACAGGACTCTTCAATGAGATATGTAATTGTTCCCAGCTTATGCAGCTTTTATTGAATTATTACTGAAAACATAATTTCATGCTTGGTTAAGTCATAAATTTAATTCATTCGCTGGCAAGATACAGTAACAAATATGACACCACACACCAGTATTTCTTGGAGGAAAGGAGAGGAGGTTCTGTGTAGCCACCAAGTATAAATTAGCTGAGCACTCACTGGTTAACTTTTCAGCATTTTCTGCTCATGGGTTTAAAAGTGCAGGAAAAACTTGTCCATCTCAAGTAGATCAGTCTTGACAGAAAGGTGTCACTTAGTTGTGATGAAGTGGCTTTTGGCAATCAAAGGAAACTGTGTGAAGGGGATACAAGCAACTTTTGTTCTAGTTGAGGAATTAGTAGATATGTTAAGTAGTATAAGTACTGCTAGGGAGTAAAAAAACCCTGATTTTTGCCAAACATTTAAAACAATAAATAGTTTAATGCACAAAAAACAGCATAACATAATGAAGCTATATAATTATTGAATCCATGTTTCTACGGTGGAACTTATTAAATGTGGGCTTGAGAAATCACTGGAAGTTAAAAAATTATTAATGAGTCAAATACCACAATTTCACGAATTAGGTTGAAAAAGAAGGTAGTTGTTAGAATCTTCCTGGCATGGAAAAGCCAATCAAAAGCCAAAGTTCTAAACAAAAGAAAAATATTTTAAAAAAAAAAGAAACAGAGAGTAGTAAACTCTTCTCAAACTCAGCAGCAACCCAGCTGCTGCCTGCCTTCGTATTATGATGTACTTGACCAAAGGAAAAATACCTGCAAAACAAAGACATTTGCATTGAATTCAACCATTTTCCTGTCTCTACCTGTTGCAGGAAGAAAAACTACTCTTTTATACTAAAAAGGCTTGATTGCTTGCTCCTGGTCTTTCTGTCCTTTCAGGGAGGGTTCTTTAGGAGTGCAGGTAGTTCTTCTCTGTTGCTAAAGGAAGGGCTCTACATCACATTATCTCATTTAAATACCTCCTTGGTGTTCTGCACTTCTTGTTATGTTTGCAGCTGTTTTAAAGCACCTCAGCCAAAGCCTTCAGAAGGAAAGTACACACAAATGTCTTTTATGAGCCTTTCTGGCTTTGTCTCTCCCGATCCCTGATAATTTTCTTTGACTGCATCCATCTTCCTTTTCCAGCTCATGGGATTGCCAGCGTGGCTCTCAGCAAACAAGGGGGAGTTTGAAAGGATCGGCAGAGCGCCTGTGAAATCATTGCCCTGCATTATTGTGGCTTATCTTTCTACTTTCATGGTCTGTAGTCCTCATATGGATTTATTTCATCTGTGCTTGCACACAGCCTTGTACCCGGGCCTGCTTAGACTCACCATAAAGCCTCATACTTAAAGGATAATGGTCATGATGGGGGAAGTATACAAGGCAATAAACAGCTTTTGCAGGTGATTAAACACACTGAAGCAAAGCTGAGGCATTGGAAAAAAAACCCCCAAAAGCTGTTTATTGTAAGCTCGGCAACACGTCAGCTGTGTTCAACAAGCCACAACGTTAAATAAAAGCTTTCGCCTTGTCTTGGAAGGACTGGGAAGTTTTGCTCACCGAATAGATCTTTCCCTCTCCTTTTTAATAGCGTGGGTGGCTTCCTTTGTGTCACATTCGGTTTAACGGGAGATAGTTCCGGAGTAATTGCTGGGGATAAAAGCAGCAAAATGTCTTTCTTCGCATTGCTGTGGAGGTTCTTGATGACAGTCCTTTCCTCCTCTCCACGCCCCACTAGAGTCCCCCTTTATTCCCACTCTGTTTTTTTTGCTCCTGCTCCTGCTTCCTTTGTCAGTTTCGTGATTTCACTTCTCGGTTGGGTTTTTGGTTTTGGTGTTTGCTTTGGTTTTTTTTTCTTTTCATTTCGGTGGTATCTTCACCTCCCCTCTCCCCAGCACTTCAAAGTTTTCCTAACAAGAGTTTGCCTGAGGCTGGAACATTCAGCCACTGTAAGGAGGAGGTTAGACACGGGAGTCCTGTGAGTCACCACGTTTGCAGTGCTGGGGAATCTCTGTTACACAAATAGCGCTGCTTTTGTAACGATGAGTCGTCTAAAACCAAACAGCCTTCTTTTTAGCAACAACAATTTACTAAACCACATGATCTTGAAGAGTATCTTCTTTAAAACATGAAGCGACTTTTTCTTTATTCCAACTTGGGCAGATTTCTGTGGGGCTTCCTATCAAATGCAGTGAATAAAACTGCACTTAATATTTTCCAGCCCCAGCTTACTGGCATTTATAATAGTTGTTAGATACTACCATGGCTATCTGTGCAAGTCAGACACTTAAGTGATACTATAGTTAACTGCTGGCACAAACTATATGACAGAGAAATAAGTCAGAGGCCAATAACCCTCACAGAAGACTGTAATTTCCTGTGAATATCAACAGAAGGAAACTTACAGTCCAAGGAAAGAATATTTAGTATTTTGCAGTGGTTCACAAAGACGTTTTTGCTCTTTATTGCTAAGAATTACAGCATAGTCCTTCTCATTTATAAATTAGACCTTGAGGCAGTATCTTCTATGAAAGCAAAATATGAAAGGAATAAAGGAAGTTGGGTAACTAGCTGAGGTTGAAGCTGTTTGCTGTAAAACAGAATTCTTAGATAAAGTGATAGTCAGAAAAATATGGTTGGCAATTCCAGGTAGCGGTTGGTTCTTCCATTTTGTCCTTTAATCATTTTTACAAGAGCAATGTGTTTGAGGGAAACTAATATTTACTCATTTATACACAAAAAAACCCGCACATTAGCATTGTAAAAAAAACCCCTGTGTACGTTACATCCTTGTCTCAGATAAATACAAATCCAGTATAATTCTGGATTTGCACCAGTATTACTGAAACACAAATCTATCCTTGAATATCCTTATCCATTGTGCCCTGTTAAGTTTATCTAGGGCAAATCCTGAATCACTGAAATTAAGGCTAAACAGGGAGAGGTGGCATCCTTGGCCTCACAGAGGGGTGACCGGAGCGTTCGTGTCAGGGCAGCTCCTTGGGGAGTTTTAGGAACTGCCTGCAGATGTGTGCACTGGGCTGTGCTGGCTCCTTGGGAAGGCAGACTTGGAGCAGGTACTGGGATCGTAAGGAAAGACACACACAGGAAAAATGTGTTTCATCTGCAGTCTCTGGAACACAGTCAGGGGTAACTGCTCATCCCAGGTTGTGCTGGACCATCCAGGGAAACGTTCCCACCTTGTGCCTGCACAGGGCAGAAAGGGAGAAATGCAGAGGAGATGCCAGTTCCTGAATAAAGAAATGTATAACTGACTGTTTCTGTGGAGTTCCTGTCTTCCCAAAAAATCCTCAGCTGTCATTTGAAGGTGTGCCAGGATTTCAAGTGTCGCATTTGCAGCGGGAATTAAGGCTAATGGGAGTAAACACGTTGAAGGAGTTGTTTTTTCCCATTTCAGGTTAGGAGAGAAGCTCTCAGAGGCTGATTTGGATTGTTTCTCACAAGGTTAATCCTCAAACTCTGCTCTCCATTTACTGTTGTCTTGTAATGATGAAGAAAACATATCAGGTAGCTTTGATCATCTATTGCATACTTTCAGATATACTCAGAATAATAAAGAGAGCAGATTTGAACAGGTAGAGTAGGATGTTTATTTTTCTAATTTTGAGTTAATGAAGACTGATTTTGTATATAGATTTTCTCTTTTTTTTTTTTTTTTTTGCAAAGCTGTTATATTTTTCATGCGTGAATTTGACCTGTGGATTATATATAACTAAAAGAATCCTTTCCTGATGGGCAGTCAGTAAAGCCAGATGCTTTTAGAGGGAGTTCTTAGATTGAAAGAGATTTGGTGGGGCCTTTCCCCCCTATTGCATTTTCCATCAAAGTGTTGCTCATATTATTTAAAAACATAAATTCTATTATTTTCTGTCCTATAGGGGTAAATATCACAGTAAAGACTATTTGAGGAGAAACAAAGCTATTGCTTTCTTTTAATCTGAAACATAAAGCCATTTCCATTACAGAATTTTCAGAGGAACCTTTGTAAGATTCCTGGGGCCATATTTTCAGCATAGTTCCATACCTAATGAAGATTTACAAATGTCCTGTATTTCATTTTCATCAACAGAACTTAGTGCCAGGATATGTCTGTCTTTCAAAATCACTTCAAGTGTTTATTTGCATCTCAAGGACTGAATTAGTTTTAAAACTCTGACTCTTAGACTTCTGTGAAGTAAATGATCACTTAAGGCAGTGTTGTCCTTCACTAGATTAGACTTCTAATATTGTATCTTCATCTGAATAGATTTTCCCTTCAGCCACAGTTAATATGAAATATACTGCATTTTGTATTTGCTGCATGAAAGGAAAATTGATTTATTTCAGGTACTTTATAGACTATTTTATTATTCATATCAAGACCTCATCTAGTCCCTCTGCATTCATATTTTATAGCACTTTAACTGATTGATTTGATTTGACCCCACACTTTCATGGCACCTTTGCTATGGAGGCTGCACACACATAACACAAATCATTTACTTGGTTCTTTGCAAAACTATTTACCTTATCCTTGGGTTATTTTGTGAATTTCTGGACTTTTGGTTCTGACCAGATTAACCACCAGGCAAATGCAGGTAAAACACAAGTCCCAAGTCCCTTTTCCCCAGGGGTAAAATCCATAGTCACTCACATCACCACATTTACAGTGCTGTACAATAGGATTGTATTCATATCAATATAGCAAAGACTTCAGAATTTAGCCCTGAATTTGTCTAATTTCCAAAGCACCTCCTGATCTTTGTTTTTTTTTCTGTCTGGTCTGCTGGGAAAAAAGCAGGTCTGGATGAAGGTAGAAATGGTTTCATCTGAAGTCAAATGAACAATACTGACTCTCACCCCTGTCTGAACTCGTCTATTTTGTGACACAGAAAGGCAAGATAAGTTTTCATTCCCAAAAGCTCAGGGGTTTTCCTGCAATATCTCAGGTAACTGTGATGGTGAGGCAGAAGCAGAGCCTGGATCTCTGCTCCCAGAGTAAGTGTTCTGCATTATCCTTCCTCAGCATGAGACAAGTTAGAACTCTGCTGCCCTACTAGAGGAATTCCCTGGTAGAAACTGCTGCTATTCTCAGAGGTATCATAAGCTTATAAAGAAATCACATTATTATCCTAAATTTCAAGATCAAATTTATTGCTCTGTTGTTATGACTTTTAAACAATTAATTCACCTACTTTGTTCTAGGTTGACAGTATTAGCAAGGAATGCTGTTACTTTGTAATTCTCTTTCTAGATCAGGTTTCTTTTTGGTGTTTGGTTTGGGTTTTTTTTCCCAAAAATCTACGTGCTGGGTTACATTCTCCAGCCTAAATCTTTGCATCACAAGGATGAAAAACTGTTGGTGACTGTGTGTTTTCTGAGTGTCATCTTTCTTTACAAACTTTGTTTTGTGTTTAATCTCTGGCTTCGCTTCAGTTTACAAATGTGGTAAAATTATTCCAAATAACAGGTTGTAAGTTCTCAGGCTTTTTGTAGTGGATGTGCTGAGGGTGGATGACTTATTTCTCTTTGACTAGAAAGCTTTCAACATCTGGCTTTGGCAAACAGCAAAGGCCATTCCAAAATGGATGTGTTTGGGCTGTGACTGTTATATTTACAGTACAGTAGATGTCAAATAACAGTCAAAGTAATTTGGGCATCGCGGGAAATAATAGGAGTGATTGTAGTGCTTTCTGTGAAAAACCTTCAAATTCCCATTTCATTAAAAATTCCACTCTGCAGCTGGTAGCAGAGATTACCAGGTTTCACCATCTGTGCAGATTAATGTTTCCTAAAGGAGAATGAATGCAACAGATGAGATGGCTGGCTTTTCAGATCAAACAAAACCCCAAAGTAGAATCTCTTCCCTGACTCTTGCATCTTACACCTGCTTCCTTTTTAATCACATGACTGAATTGTTTAGGGCGAACAATTCCAGCTTTCCTTAAAGCTGATTAATTTGAAGATTGCAGATCACCAAAATGTTTGTGGGCTTGTAACTGTGTAGAATTAGTGATGGGAAGAGTTAGGTTTTGTTTACTACTCAGTTGAACACCTTCTCTAGATGTTATTCTGCTCATATCCAAGAAAAATGTCTTCACCCAAACATGCACAGGGATTTAAAGGCATCACAGTGCGTGTGGATTACAGTGAGAAACCACCCCAGGGAAGCTCAGTTGCCTCCAACCCACATCCCTGTTGTTTTCAGTCTCATCTCTTTCTTTTTTACTGGCCATAACTAATCTTTCCAGGGGACTAAGCATGTGATTCATTTAAATTGCGTTTTTAATCAATCCTATGTCACTACATACCTTACAATGTTATAATTTTCAAATTACATTGGCTTCACCGCACATCAAACACGGAAATAAATTCTTGGCAGTGATCGCTGTATTAGGATTCATCAGTAAAATTAATAGAGTTTCTGGGTTTGCCAGGAAATGGGATCATTAATTTGATTATTTCTTGAGGGCAAGAAAGGAAAGCCAGGTATCAGTCCCTGCCTGGGTTTCCTGATATATATTCCTGGCTGTTTCCCTGAAAGACAAGATGTTTTGCTCTGTTCTCCAGCGTGCTGGCCAACAGTCAGATGCTGGAAGCTGAGAGAAGGCACAGTGGGGTTGGCAGCCTCTCACAGAGGTGACACACGTTGGAATAGGGAGGGGGGAAGCTGCCCTGTGCAGGGCAGAAACTGCCAGAGCCTCTCTCCGTGGCTGTGGAGTTCATGTTTGCTCTCAAAACAGGCACCGGTCCGTAAGGAGCAGCAGCAGCACAGGGTATTGCCATCCATACGGATTAAACATTAAAAACGCCCAACACCCCAGGAACCAATTACTAATACAAACATGAAAGTGGGTAATTAAACTCACTGGCAACATTGGTCCTTGCTCTCCCTTGCATTTTCCTTTTATTGAAACCCAGCTGTTCTTTGGCTGTTGCCAGGGGTAACCAGCAGTGACATTCAAGGTCATCGATGAAAAGCGAGCCTTTCCCCCATGAATATTTTCCACTTTCTTAAAAACTTCATCCTAGAACAAATGCCTTCTAAAACAACAGATTTTGGTCAGTATAATACTTGTTTTGTTGGGGTTTTTTTACTTCTATTCATTACAGTTCTTTGGTCAGGCCGTTACTGCTCTTCTGTGTTAATTGTAAAGAGCAATATCCCAAATAGCTTGTTGTTCAAGTAATATCTCTCAGAAATGTGTTACAGTGTCACCAAGGCTGCTCTGTCCTCCTTTAGGACAGACTGGGGACATCAGACTGCACTTGGAAAACTTCCCAGAGTCTCCGTATCACCAGAGTGCTGTGGCACCAGCAATCCTCATCCATTTGTGTGTATTCTACGTGAGCAGCACCAAATCTGTTCATTCTGGGATTTTGCACATGTTACAATTGTCTTTTCCCCTTTCTATATCATTGGTGATTCATTTATAGAGCTTTCTGCCAAGCAAATAATTTACAGGATTCATTAAAGCACTTTCAGAGGTAAAAAGTCAGAGTTTCATGGGAAGATAGGGAAAAGGCCCATTCTTCTAGATGGAAATTTTGTGGTGATTCATCATGCAGTTCTACTTTAGATGATTTTCAAGTGATTAGGGATGTGCTGTGCGGTTTAAATTGGGTTTTATTCTGTTTTTTTTAACCTGTATTTGTGCATTGCTTATTTTACACATTTTATGTAAATAAGCTGCCTGATGGTGAACTAGAGAGAAATTAATGTTTTCAAATATGTTTGATATTGACTGTGAGCTTCCCATTCATTGTTCCAAACCAGTATTTTTCTCTAAAAAGATGCTGCTTAAGAAGTGAGTAGTTGAGATTGGAGGAACCAAATTACAGCTTTGCTTAGGTGAACATACCTCCCTTTGATGCAGGTGGGAGTTCCACTTGTTTACATGGTGTGTAATTCGGAAAAGAGCATTTTACGTCTAGTTTGACCCAGAGTTTCCTACACCATATTTGGGAAATAGAGGGAACAATCATAGCAGACATCAGAGTCTGTATTTGGTGCCTACCCTGGCTAGAGAGTATAAATTCCAAAGTGTTTTGCAGCCAGCAACTCAGAGGTGAAGAGACCTGTCTGCTTACCTGGGAGGGAACTCTCTGGCTCAGGCTCAGCCCAGATTTTCCAGAGCTGCTTAGGTGGCATCTGAAAGCACTGAAGTGGTTTAGGCTGGATTATAGAAAGTGCAAATGACAGTATTTACCTTTTTTACAAGCAGATTATGATGATTAAGTATTAATTGCTTACAGTGTAGGTGGGTAGGCTTTAAAACTCACCAGAGGGCTTTACAGCGTTCCCGCGACGTCCCCTCGATGGATAAATGACAGGCCTCATCTTAGCAGGACAGTTGTCACTCTCAAAATGTTCCAAGGGCTGGTGTGACAGCTGACATGGCAGGGAGTTTGCCTGGATGGGAACTGGGGCTGGAGCTGTAGGATCATCCGTGCTGGAATGTCGTTGCAGCGGGATTTGTCGGCGGCGGGATGGAACCTGCACAGGAGCAGGAGGTAAGAAGGATACAAGAACCAGGCATCCCGCAGCAAGAGCACAAGATGGATGGGACTGTCATGTTTTATAGACTAAATACTGTTGGTTTATTTATTCTCCTTGCATATTCATAGCAGTCTCTCAGTGGTGGGAATTGGAAGGTGCCTGTGAAGCACAGCCTGGATTTTGAGAGGAAAGCAAAGACATTTTTCTGAAGCCCAGAGCAGTTTTATGGACTGGTACAGAAATTCAGAGTGCAGAGCTTAACTGGAGCGGTGTTTGTGCTTCACTGCAGCAGTCAAGGCTGCTCTTCTCTTTTGTTTCATCCTTTCTTCTTTCTTCACTTTACAGTTTAAATACTTGCAGTGCATTTTGAGTTAATTTACATGCTGCAGAAGGTAAATGGCACAAGCTATTTCTTCCATTTCTTCATTAGAACTGACTCCTGGAAGTTTTGCAAGGAAATCTTGCCCCTCCTTATTCTGTCAGGAGAGAGACACATTGCAAATACAGTTACTCTCCACTACCTGTAAGGTAACATTTCTCTGATGGGCCTCATCCTCCACTCCCACCTGGGTGAGGTGGACGTTTGCACCTGTCAAAATGGGCTTGTTTCACGCTGTGAAAAATAATTAGTTGGACAACGGAGCAGAGGCTTGTTGCTTGTGTTCGTGTGTGTGACTCACCCCACAAGCCTTCCTGCATCAGTGTTAGCGGGATTGGGCCCTGAATTTGGGGTATGGCTGATAATAAATGCTCTTTTAAACACCTGTGATTTCAGAACAATGGACGTTGCTGAAAGGTCAGCGCTTCTGAAGGCGGTGATTTGTTCACGTGCCGGGAAAATGAAAGAGCAGCAATGCCTGTGTGCTCTTGAAATTTCAGGAAAATATATGCATATTCTCTTTTACTTTGATTGTAGTTCCCACACACACTTGGCATCACTCGTAATATGTGTTGGGAGAACTGCTCCTCTGGGCTGATTTTGAAGGGGTGGGTCCAATGTTAATATAAACCCCATTAACTGTAGCATATTTTGATTTGCAGAAGATTAATGGTGTATGTAAGACCCAAACTACCTTTTCCCCCCCCTTATATAGATTATTGCATTTATTTCAGTGCATTTTTCAAATGAATAATGAAATAGCAGGACATGACCCAGAAACACCTCATAGTTAGCAATGAATGCAGTTCCATCAAGTGCTTTGCTCAGTGTTACAGGCTTTGAGTAGAATTGAAATTTTCCTGCAATAAATCCACACATAATTTGACACAAACTGAGCATCTTTGCTGACTTGTGAAACAGGATGTTTCCACATGCCTGTTGTACCACTACCCTCTTTTTAACAACATTAAGAAATCAATAGTTGTCTTGTCAAGAGAATGTAAATGTTTCAAAAGGTACTGTGGGATATTTCTGCCCAGTACTCCATTCAGAAATGAAAAGTATTCTGTCTGTACTTCAGGTCAGAATGAATCAGAACCATTTCACTTCCTAAAAATTCAAGGAAGAACTGTTAAAATACAGGCTGAACATTACTAATTAGGAAAAAAATAACCCCCCATAACACAAGTTAAGCCTATTTGAAATCCCTATAGACATGTAGTGATGTAAATCCATGCATATACAGCTACAGTTTTACTCTGACACTACAAGTTTATGTTGTTCATTGAATTAATACAAAGCTAAAAAATTCCCAGTGCAGATATGTTGAGAAGTGTTTGGGTTAAACATGTCACATCACTGAGCTGACAGACTTCAGCTTTGTTGAACATTCACAAACCAAACCTATTTTCTCACTGCTGTCTTGAATGCCAGAAATCTGTGTTTTTAGAGTATTCCCACAAGAACCTGTTCCACTTCTCTGTTCATCCTTCCACTGACTGCATTGTCTGATGCTCACTGCTTTATGGTAGACAGCTGACTGATTAGCTGATCAGAGACAGCTGCAAACAAGTCTTCATGGAAATACAGGCGTTTTTAACAGCATATTCTGTCCTTTTTATACTTTTTCCTTACATTCCAGTCTAAAATTGGTGAACCTTATGCACATTCCCACATACCCACTTTAATCCCATTTAAAAATGGCCATGCTGATACTGTGGTTTCATAACAGGACAGATTTGGAGTCTTCTGTATTAAATATGATGAGAGATATATCAGTAATAAATATGCTGTTCTAGAGGAGACACATTCCAGACTAGAGAAAGTGGGACCAGAAAAGAAAGGGGAGAATGTCAAGGCTGTGTTTACATTTCACATTCCTCATGTTTATGTTTCATACCAGAAAGTTGTAAAGAAATCTAGAGAACAGATGTAGTGCAGGGAAATGCAGACAAACAGCAAAGACAGCATGGGTTTTCAGATAAGTACAGAGAAAGCTATTTTAAGTGTCCAGACGTGGTGACAGAAGAACCTAATGGAAGTGTTCTGGTGGTGTGGAGAGCTGTGCTTGAGCGTTTGCAATGGCTTCTCAAGGCAGAGTAGTCTTGCATAAAAGTTTTATGTAAAAGTGTCCTGCTCCACCTGTGCAGCCTCTGCAGAGCGTGGTCATTATGTAAGCCCAAATCACTCCAGCACAGCACGGAGAGGACCCTGTGCCAGGTGCAGGGAGATGCACTTTGAACAGTCCCTGCGGGGGCTGTTCCTGCTGCTCTTCTTCTGGGATCAAGGTTAAAGACACAACACAAATCCACAAAAGGCAAACTACTCCCTAATCAGCAATTCGGCTTTTAGAACTCTGGCCTTGAGAGCAGGAGCATACAAAGGAGGTCTTATGCAAAACAGAGGGGAAATAATTAAGGAAAAGCAGCAGTAGACAGATAGATTTGGGAACAGGGAGCTGTTATCCACCCTTTACCCAGAATTCAGGTTTCACTGGGGCCACATCTTTATCTGCTGTGTGAAGAAGCATCAGGAGAAGCTCAGGGGGAAACACATCTGCACTGGGATTGTCCTTTTTTCCTTCATTTCATCCGTTTTCAGTGGAGCTTGCAGACCCAGCACCAAGACTTTACAAGAGGATTACCCTTATCTCCATGCCTTTTGAGAGCTGGAAGGCACCTGCTGGTCTCTCATCATGCCCAGCCACCTAAGGGCAATACAGTTTCCCACTGCCAGAGCAGATCTCCACAGGTACTGGTTGGTGGGTATAACCCCCCTGTAACCTTACCTCCCACTCTCAGTCCCTGAGTCCACGCAGGACCTTCCCAGGTCCCACAGCTGAGGATGTAACACAAGAGTCAAGTGCTAATAACACACTTCCCACCTGCCCAGGTGGACATTCAGGATACATTTCTTATTACCACTGTGTTCTCAAGGACTTCTTCAGACATCTCAGCATGGCAGCTGAGCCTGTCCTGATGGGCTGCAAGCACTGTCCTGGTGAAAGGATCCCTTTTTACCTGCATGATCAGCTCCTTATAATCCCATCAAGCCAATACAGTTTCTCATATTTATAAGGGAAAAGGGAGAAGCCACTGTAAAAACTCAAGAGCCAAGGGCATGCCCTGAGACACTGGTGGCAAATCAGTGCCTTCCTGAGCAGATTTGTCCTGACAGCCCTGTGTAAAAATCAGAAATAAAGCCATGAGTTTACGCACCACGCAGCTGCCACAGCGCACGTGATGACGGCAGGAAAAAAAGAAACCAAAGGGAAAGAAAGGGGAGAAATCAAGACTGCTGGGAACTTTTCAGAGCTGAACTGGAAAAATAAAACCACCATTATATAAGTATGGCACTGTAAAACTTTCCAGGTAGTTCTGGAAAGTCTTAGAATGGTGAAGCAGCCACCACCTGGAGGGTACTGATGAGCTGAAGCCATGGGCCTGGCGCCCTGGGTTTTGCCATGCTCATGACAGATATATCAGCTGAATATTCTTATTTTTGCCTATTTTTGAAACAAGCATTTCCTCCATAAAGAGCAGAATTAATTGGAATTCTGCATGTAAAAATGTCAGCGGTTTGATTCATCCAGTGGCCTCCTATGGAAATGGTTTTTTGGCACTGCAGCTGGCTGGATGTGCAGCCCTTCCAGTTTCAGCTGAACTTGGATCAGACTCTTTATGATATGATCTGCAAACATCCAAGCAGGTGTTTACAAAGGCTTCACTTCTAATAAGTGGTTTGAAAAGCTACATATACTCAGACATGTTTTAGCCATAGCACCATTTATATGTATTTTTTTATCTCTAGTTCCTCAGAAAGCTGGTCCATTTTTATCGAGGTTATTTTCAGTGTATATTTATATTGGGATGCTCTCCTATGCATTTATATAGGTATAGCTTCTCTATATACTCCCAGAGCATCCAAAATAAAAAAACCTTTTTAAAAAAAGTTGAATTTAATCATGATCTCAGCTTTTGCAGTGTTGTAAAGTCACAATATTCTCACCAGCAGAATTGCTGGCCAGAGCCTGGGCTGATGTGTTCAAGAAGGAAAGGGGAGCAAAGCAGAGAACCAAAAGCACTAGAGGGTGAAATCATATATACATCAGTGCCTGCAGTACAGGCATTAAGATTGCTCCAGATTTATAGTAGTAGAAGCAAAAGTAGTTTTCAACTCTGTGCCCTTTGTCCACTGTTCTTTGTGCTCATCTGCACTCTTCTGGCATCCCTTAAAGCTGTCTCAAGCATCAGGTGGAGAAATGCATTTCCAGAGTGAGCTGAGATGGCAGACAGCTACAGGAAGCATTTTAACAGTTGTTTAAAAAAACAAACAACAAAAAAAAGGATGATGGAAGCAGTCTCTTTGGGAAATAGCTTTACATATTTCATAGCACCTGGCTTAATAGCGGTGATGCCCAATCCATGTTAGCAGTCCCCAGGCACAGCAGAAACACAAACAGTGAGCAGCTGCTTTGTGGAGACCACAAACACATCATCAAAAATTAAAACAAGGTTCAAGGCTTGTATAATGGAGATTTACAGAGATACAGCAATATTTGGGCAGTTTTCACAATCAGCCCTGCGGTCAGGCTCCTTAAATAAGCTGCTTCTTGTCCTGATTTGATTCCCATCACTTCACTTTGGACAAAGAAAAAGAACACCTAGAAGTTTTAGTTTGATATTCTGGGAGGGTTCTCACCTGGAACCAACACAGGCACACTCTGGGTAGCCGAAATAAAATCTAAGGGTCACATTGTCTCTTTTGGAGTCATGGCTAAAAGAGGAAAATACAAGAGAAAAAGCCTTTTTCCCATTCTCTCTCACAAGTAAAGAACACAGAGCCTGTCCTTTAATCTCTTCTGAACCTGAAACTTTGTGAGTGATTGGGGTTTTTTGATAGGAGGACCTTCTGAGATGCTTATCTTGGATCTGCCTCAGAAATTCCTAAAGTGGGCTAATCTACCTTCTTAGGAGGGTTAAAATAGAAGGCAATATTTCTCAGCTCTGCCTGCTCCTTCTGTTGCCTCCTGCATCCTCGAAGCAAATTAGCGGCGATAACGCAACTGAGGAAGAGCAAGCGCTGTAACTTCCCCAGAAATAGCAGCATTGTTTGCAGGTTGCACCTGCTCCCCCGAGCTGTAAAACACAGGCATCGAAGCAGTAATACTGTTTATTGCTCTGAAGAGTGTTGGTGCCTCATGGCAGTACTTTTCTGGGGGGAAAATGGGAGAGGGAAGGGGATGCACAGCAGGAGCAGGCGGGAGGGGAGCCCTGCTCCTGCTGCAGCAGGGCTGGCTGACGAGCTCAAAGCTGGCAGTAAAGTTTTACAGCAAAGAATCACTGCAGTGTTGAGGAGATTCGGTAGGAAATAAACTGCTGATGAAGCACACAGGTTTGGAGTTGGGAAAAGTCGAGTGACAATATTTTGTCTGGATGAATCTGGAGATTTTCCTTTCTCAGGCTTATGCCATCAGTTAGGAATTGGCCCCGAACCAAATTGTCCAAGTCAAAAAGGCCAAAGTCTTATTGGGTTAAAGTCAAACCCTCTCTAGTTTTGATGAACAAAAAGTGTAGCTCATCTTCACTGATATCTTCTTTGCTTTTTGTTTAAAAAAGACTAGATTTTTGTGGACCGTTTTTAACTTTTTTATCCTATTTGCTTTTTTAGTATGGCTGAGTAAAGAATGCTTGAAACATGCACTGGAACCATATTAAAGTTTAATGAATAAAGTGCTAGAGTACCAGGGGTTTAGTGTTAGGCTAAAAATGTTAGGTCTGAAAAGAGGAGACCAGATTGCCATTTTTATTTACTAATATAAACACTAACATTAATAATTAATCACGTTTTCTATTAAGGAAGACTTTGTTGTTCAGGGAAAGGATAAAAACAGTGGGCAGAGGAGGATCAGGGAGACCACTGTGACTGGTGACCTGCTTAGTCACCAGTGGGAGCAGCAAGTGGGATTGTCTTCCTGATAATGCAGAACTTCAGAAAAACATACTGCTTTTGCAAAAGAATCTTTGCAGCTCTTTGTTTTTAATGCCTGATTTCTATACCTTGCCAGCAGAATGAATAATTGCTACCATTCTGCTTTTGTTTGTATTTCCTTATAGTCCAACATATTCTGCACCATCAAGATGCAATTCCAACACCAGCAATAAATTAAAGTACCTGCCATGGCACCTTTATTGTTTCTGTGGATTCCGTCAGTTGACGTTGGATGGATGGGGCAAAATAAAGAAAAACACCCACACCAAAAGCTCTGAGGGGGAATTTAAAACTTTCTGAGCACCTGAGCTTGTTTCAGATGCTGATTCAGGTTTAAGTCAAATGAGGTGTTACTTGTCATCTCTGAGCCATTGGCAGGGTTCTAGAGGCAGCATAGCAGATCCTGTGCCTGTCACTGTATCCTTACTCAGAGGAGTAATGTATCCCAGATTATCCTGCCTCAGGTAAGTCCCAAGGCACTGAAATGCCTCTTCTTTTCCAATAAGCCACTTGAGTAGCTCCTTAGAGAATTTTGCAGGTTGTAAATTATAGGAAGGCAGTAAAATTGTAAAAGGAAAGACTAAGACTCTGATCCTGGATTACACTGCTGAGCTGTAAGAATCATATTGCTGGAGTTATGGGAAGAAATAAATAGAAAATTGAAGCTGAATGTCAGGAAAAACTTCCTAGCTACTCGACTATGAAGGAGTCTCCCATGTGAAACAGTAGGTGATCTTGAGTCTCAAAACTGAGCTGGGCGAAATGTTCTGGGAGGAACATCCTGAAGAAGCCTTGTAAACTGATCTTTTTTTTTCTGGTGTACCCAAAACAGCTGTACCCAAAGAATACAAAAGCCACTATGGCCTTGAGAGGAATCCCCTGTTCCTTTGCTTTCCTTGTCAGTCATGCTCCTTAACACTGTTATCACATGAGGTTAAAAAGGTTTATTTGCTCTCTCACTGTATCAATCAGTAGCTGCTGCAAGAGGAGGACCCTTCATGAACACGCTGGTACGTGTCAGTGTCTGAGATAAACAACACAATGCATTTATTTTTCAATCAGAAACTTCTCTCACCCTATTTTATTTGTTCTTCCTGGTAACACATTCATTAAGATGAACAACATTCATCTTAAATGTTTTAGCCTAAAATGTTTAAGTGGGCTCTATAGCATTTTCCAGGGCAATTTTTGTTTTTATTAATGACATTCCAGAAACAGCTTATAACCATCTATATGCATGTCTTTCAAGTTTGATTTTGCAGGTCCAGCCTGCGTAGCACAGGGGGGTGAGAGTTTCTATCTGTTCTTATTTTTATGGCTGAATATAAATGTAGAGTTTGTCTGTGGATATTACTGCTGCCCTGCAGATCTGGTGGTTTTTTATGCTCTGGCTTTTTAATGAGTATATGTAGTTTTTCTTCCAAATGCCTCTTCTGCTGTTTACTGGAGTTGTGAAGTATTTACCAACTTCATGAGATGTGACCAATGCATAAGGAGGAAAGGGGGTCTGATTATTTAAATTGCATGCAAAAATATGCATACTGTCAAAACAAAGAGCATAGGATTGTATTCTCTCTTACACTCTACGAATCAGGAGTACCTGCATTGAAAACAGTCTGAAAACCCAATTTAAGTACCAGTAAAATCAGATCTCCCAATTTGATATACAAGAACACCATAGTTTTAGAGATGACAATTTAATTTGAAAACTGTTTACCTTTTGCTTGCTGTCAGCAAAGCTAGAAGTAATTAAAACTGGCATGAAATATTCTCCAAATCCTGGTTACTTTCTTCCCTATGACACCACTTCTTACAATCAGTTTCTCTCACTTTGTGTGGATTTTTTTTTGCAGCAGCAGCAGTGATAGCATGTTACTATTTTTGCTTCTATTATTCATTACTGTGAATATGAAACTGCACCAATTGGCAAGGATCTTAGGGAGTGTTTTCATATCAAATCTGGTTTAAAACTTTCCTTCCTAAGCTGTGTATTTGGAGCTGATTGAAGCGTGCTGAGGTGGGGATTGGCCTGGGTCACGCAGCATAAACTGAGCAACGCAGCTCAAAGCACTCCAGATTTATACCAGTGTAGCTGAGTTAATGATCTGATTCCTAAAGTGGGATTCATCTCCTGCAGATCTAAGTGTTGACTTTCACTTAGGCTGTGTCAAATGGGCATTTCCATCCTGCCTTAACATAGTCAAAGAAGATAGGGGAACAAATTTTACACTGTAGGTACCCATCCCTCTCCCCTAGTGGTAGACAAGACTATTAGTTTGAAACAAGATAATTAGGTATTAAATAGCAAAAATAAGATTACTCTGGGCCCCAACATCGGAGTAAAAGGGAAAAAATAAACAGGACAAACCATCTTCTCAGGAAAAAAAAATCTTTTAGCCTTCATTTGGCTGATATTTATGTAACTGCAGAAGTATTTACTCTGATACAAGGGGTGCCACTGGTTATCTGGCCAGCCCACCCTCCAGCCCCTGGTCTGGGTGCAAACACGTCAGCTCCGTGCAGGGGGATGTGGTTACTGCAGTCCCTGAGCTGCACACGTGGGCTGGGAGGTGCTGCTGTTCCTGTCCAGCCTGAGCTTAAATCCTGACACAGAAACATCTCTGGAATGTTACATAACTGGGAAAAGGGACTTCCGCTGCTTTAGTTCGTTTTTCAAAATGATCCAGATTTTGTTTATTAATAATTTTATGCCGTTGCTGATGCAGAGTGCAGCTTCTAAGAAGACAGACTAGTTATGCTTTCTTGCAGTTATCTCAAGAAAAGATAGCATTGAGGCCCATCTGATTATATTGTAGTTCTGTACTTTAAAAGATTTTCCAATTTTATCTATTTATAAAATTACTTGAAGCTGAGGATTAAAGAGAAAGGTTTAAAGCAGAAAAGCTGATTTAAGACTGAAGATCTTTCTTAGCAGCATCCATTTAAAGTTAATCTTTGATCATCTGTGAAGCTGATTACCTAACATATAAAACCTATAAAAATTATCCTCTCTTTTATTATGCAATAGAAATATTGTATTCTTTTAAATTCAGTTGATCGTGAATGCCATTCAGAAAACCTGTTAACAAAACATAGTGAGAAATGTTAGAGAGCTGCAAACAGACCACGATGAGGGAAGGAGGAGGGAGGGCAGTGGAAAGCTTTGTCATTGTCACTGGCAGCAGCGAAATAGAACCCAGGATCACTGAGAGGGCTTATAAAACAGAGAGTTCCTTCTCCCAAGATAGTGAAAGGTTTCATATTTAAACATACTTGACAGAGAACATACAAGAGGCCCATGATACACTCTTGGAGTCTGTCTGTTGATTTCACATGCTCCTCTGCCCAGGAATGAAGTACTCCAGATACTCCACGACGAATCATTGCCAAAGTAAAAATAAAGAAGTATATTCAGTTTGCCAGGAGATTCTCATTGGGCCTCCTGGATATTTGCTGCTTCTTTCACCTCAGTGACTGTGTGATGCCAGCCAACCCTGTCTCTCTAGTCCACTTGTCCACAATAGCACCAACACCCACCAAAGGCCACGACCCTCCCTACAGTCTCTTGATAGCAGAGCTCGGAAAACTGCTCTACTGTGGTGCAGAGAATTTCTGCCCCTTGGAAACTCACTTTCTGAGGTGGTCTGCACAGAAAGTAGGAAAAGTTTTCTGAAGTTTTCATATCCTCAGACTTACTGGAAATGGGAGGGTTTTCGTAGAATCTTCTACTTTATTCCCCAAAAGCAAAGAAGAGGCAGCAGCAGGGAAAGATGGGACTCAAGGGCAATATTACTGGATATCAGAGTCCAGGCAAAAATTAAACATTTGAAGAGTCATTTCTCAGTTTATAAATCACTTTTTCTCCCTCTCTGCACTTTTACTTTACACCTTTGTTTCGAGTGCTGTAAGAACTTTAAATTCTTCTCTGCTCCCATCTTATTTGCACTGCCAAGGTTCAGTTAACAAAGCACTGTTACCAAGATGTGAAACCTTTCCATCTGATTTCTGTATGAAGGTGCTTGTCATGTCTTCAGTCACACAAACCCATCCCACGTGGGGTTTGGTTTTCATGCCTGTTATGTGCCCCTTGGCTTCAAATTAAGGGCAGACTTAGTTTTACGTTTAGGTAGGCTTTGGATAACCATTCCAACATCTAATCTGGGCAAAAAAGACTGAGCATGGGATATATCTGGGTAAAATGTGTCACTGGCAGATGAGTGATGCCTTTTGCAAAGTGTTTTCACGTTGTCTGAAATTGCAGCTCTTGAGGTGATTCTGGATAAACCCACTTTGCTCATTAAATGTGGCTTTGCTGGCATTTCCTGAGCTCAGGTACAATTAAAGAGGTTGCAGCGGTGCAGGGATCCAGTCAAGGGAATCCAACTGCAGAATGGGGGGGGTTGTGTGCTGCTTACAGTGCTTAATCCCTTGAAAAGAAGGAAGAGGGGTTCCCAGGCAGGATTTGCTGTTTTAAGAACAGATTTTTTTCCTATGAGTAGGTCACTTTTGCTATTTTTTTCATGCTTAATCTTTGGTTTTTTTACGATTTTAGGAGGCTTGGGATCAATGAGCATTAAATTTCATTTTGTGGGGTTTGTGAGACCTATTTTCTCAGAAAAAATGCTTCTCAAGCCCTAAAGTTACTGTCACATCAGAACAAAGATGTACTATTTAGAAAATGCTTATCTCCTTTCTAAATGACTTGGACTGTTTAAAGAGTTCATGTTTTAAATAGCCCAAATAATTCCGTTTGCTTGCTTAGAGAAATAAAATCTAATTTGCAGTAATTAAAGCACATTAACCTGATTAAAAATTATCTCCATCATCCTATATTTAATACCTATCAGCTTTGCTGCTGAGGCAGTGTTGGTTTATGCTGAGAAGGGATTGCTCTGTCAAATAGGCACATTCAGCAACAAATAAAATAGGGGCAACTGGAGAAGCTGAAAACGAAAAAGGAGTTGGTAATTTTAGAAGTGGTTATTTAATTTCCTGTGAGTTTGTCTGACCAGCAACAACAGTTTCATGGGAGAAAATGAAGAATATCTTTTAGAAATAGCTTTAAGTACTGGAGGGGTTTTCCTCTGAGGTTACAACTGAAGGAAGATTCCTGAGAGTGACACGTAACCACAACAAACTACTGGAGGCTCAGAAAGCTCCCCCCTGTCCTGGGACAGCTGTTTTACAGTGACATGTGGGAGGAATGCATTTGGCTCCAACTTCCAGGTCCATCCTGACAGCCAATGCAACAAAAAGAATTGAACTGGAGTAATGCCAAGAATTTCCAAGAGTTTTAACCTCCGAACTCCAAAAGAAATTTAAACGTGTTGAATTCTGCTACTGCTGGTTTATTATATCTTATTTTTCTAAGTGGAACAAAGAAGTGGAAGATGTGAAATATGGCCCCAGGATTCCATTTTCTTAGAAATGAGTGGGATCCTTCTGAAAGAAAGTGTCCATAAACCTGTGAGCTACTACCTTGTGTTAGGTATGAGGCATAAGTTATGACCTATTATCACAGAAAGTTTTAGAAAGAGAAGTGGTGTTAATCTTTGTTATTTCAACAGGAGTGAAAAGGAAACCCTTTAAGCCTTTTAGGTTCACATTCTAACTTTCTGTATTCCTTTTGGAATTTCGAGGTAGGCACTTTTCTCCTGAACACTGGTAGAAGTTGTTGGAGCAGGATCACTGCTCTGCTGCACCACAGCATGTCATGCACCCCCATATTATTCCTTCCACAGGATCAGATTCCGTGAATTACAGCCTTGCAGTAACCTTACAAAATCAGAGGCATTTCAGTTTCTGAGTGCAATTCAATCTACCAACTAATTAAGTTGTTAAAAAGGTCTTGGAAAAGAGACAGCAAATAGGTTGGAGATATTTTTACCATCTGCAGTTATCTCCTAACTGTAACTCACGGTTCAGGTTTCAAAGGAATGTAAATTATGCTCTTTGAGTGAATGGGGAGTTCATTAGCTAAGGAACAATAGGCTATTTCCCAGAGTCATAGACCTACGTAATACAGAGAGTAAAAAGAAATACATAACCTCATAGGTGTCTATTTTTTTCTATATTTCAGTTTCCAGTGAGTAAAAATGCAAGTGCAGTGCACACTTCTACCTTATAAACTTGAAGTATATAAAAAATAAATCATTCTCATGCATCATATGCTACTTTTTAAAGGAAAAATATGCATTAAAAGATTTGTTCAATCATAGGTCTGCCTTCTAGCATCAGAGATCAATGTGCAGTCTGATTAAGTTGTGCTCTATAGATTTCTGCAGTCAAGTTCATCAAAGAACCCATTTCTCTTCCTCTAATGATGCTTGAACCTAAAGTTCTTCTCTGAAGTACTTTAATTTTCACTTGGTCATTACAAGAAGACAGTGACTTAATGAACTGCAAATAGGAGAAGAAAGTAACATAAATCATTTTTGCATCCTTTTTTGTGGTATTAGCATAACTCTTCTTTCATCATTTTAATGCCTCCAGTGATTTCTCCACATATGATGGTAAAAATTAAATTACACTGCGTTTTTTGCAATCCAGTGTACCAATAAAAATATAAAATCATTAGAATAATCAAGATAAATTAATGCCAGCAGACTGTAATATTATTTTACATTGTGCTACAGTAACTGAGTGAATTTCCTGCTGAGATAAAAATCACTAAACATTTATCATAAATAATCAGTAAAAATTTGTAAACTGTTCTTCTGTGAAGACCTGCTCCAAAACACTCATTTGACAAATATAAGCCACTGGTTTCTTGCCTTAGTGCTTCTAACTGAAGGTAATATTCAGGACTCTAAAGTGAGATAGTAATTTAAGATGTTTTCTTTCTGGTCTCTTGTTTCTGGCTTCCCACTGTAGTTTTGCATAACCTTAAAAATCATGTTGCCATTATATTTTTCTAAAATAGCAGATTAAATCAGTCACGGCAAAGAAAATACCTGAAGACATAAAAAACCAAAATAAAAGCGTGAATCACCTCAAAAGGCAGTAAAAAGCAGAATGAAAGGACACAAATAATTGCAGGTGTAATTTTTTTCAGGAAATGTGGAGCCAGCTGAGAGTGCTGATGTGCTTTGTGAAGCAATACAGAAGCTGTAAAAACCACAAGCAGGTCCTTGGCCGTGTTTGGTACATGGTGCATGGAAAATCCCAGGGATTTTTGAGAAACATGCTTTGTTTGAAAGTCTTTAAAACGTTTCTACAAATCTTATACTTCATTTTTTAGGCAAAAATCTGTAGTAATGTCAATAAAGAAAAGGCAGGGCTCGGACGTGTCTTCTCTGACTGGGTAACTCGTGCTGGTGAGAGCCAGACAAAGTCTGAGCGTATCAGCCCCAGCACAGACCATCTGAAGATCTAGGGCTGACCAGAGATTTCCCAGTTGTTTGGCCCAGCTATCAAAGTGAACAAGGAATTGCTCCTGGGATGCTCCTCGTGCCTGGGTCGGCAGCGGAGCAGCCCCCACACACAGGGTTTGTGTTTGCTACAGAATGTACTGAGCTTACTGAAGGAAGCTAAAAAAACCTCCTAGACGTCTGAAAAGGGAAAGGAAGCCCCAAAGATAGAAATGTGGCAGCTCTTTCCAGCAGGAGGTGGCACAGGGGTGGCCCCAGGCGCACAGAGCTGGCCGGGTGGCTGTGACTCAGTCACCCTCTGCCGCTCTTCCCTCGCTCACCCTCTTCATCCCCTCTGTGCTCTGAAACCAAAGGTGAATTTTTCTCTGATGTTTTAGTGGTTTTTTTTAATGATGCACTGATTTTTCATCCGTATTTTTGTTTCTACAATCTGCCTTCCTATTAACAAATAAAATGTTTTCAAAATATTAAATTATTAGTCCGTTCTAAATACCACTGGAGTGCTTATTTTAATTGTTAAATGTTGATTACAGGTGATGAGGTCCTTGCACTTTCCCTGCTCTGGAAAGGCTCTGACATATATGTATAAATAAAATTAATATTTCCAGTCACTGCAGCCTTTTAGAAAAGCTGAAATGAAAAGCTCAACTTAATTACCAGTGAAAGATTCAAAATTGCCGTTTGCGCTTTTGCGATGGAATGTTTTGAAAACAGTAAATATTTTTAGCATGAGTGCTTGGTGAAAACTGAAATCAGTGGCTAAGAAGGGATTATATGTAACTTGTGGAAAATCAGAGTTTTCTGAGCTTGGCACTGCTATACTTCAGTCTGTCTAAACAGATTCCTTATAAAACCAGGATGGGGTGAAAATCACTGCAGTAGCTGAACAAATGGGACCCAAGTGGCTTTAGGCATTTGTTATTAAACACAAAATAACATTTAGAGTACTGAGCATCCTCAAAATGAAGGCATAAATCCTTAACTAGCAATCCTGGGCAATCTCCTACACAGGTAATACTCCAACAATAATAACTGTTTAGCTTCATATGCTTTAATGTCTTTTATGCATTTTTTCTTCATTTATTTTAGAAAAAGATCTTGTTTTCAGTAGTAGCTCCAGTGGGAGCTATCACACAGTATTAGCAACAGAGGCAGCTTAGTCCTAAAGACACACCTTTAAATATCATGTGGTATTTTTGAACAAACATAAAGCTACTAGAGATTTCAGTTCAGCTTTATGAAACTCTGTAGTAAATGCAGGATAAAGCAGCTCTTTATTAGACTTCCCAGTTGCAAAGTACCAAATGCTGTTACTCCTGTTTCCACCTGGGATTTGCTCTAATAACCAGCAGCGAAGTCAAAGATAGTTTGCCTTTAATTACCCACCATCCCAGATCACTGACATTATCCAGTGGCATTTAAGACTGGAATGTAATCCTCAAATACAATTTCCATCATCAAAAAATTATCATTATTCTTTTGTGTATTTTAGCAAGGGAATTTTCCTTTCATTTTCAGAAATCTATGCATGTGTCTAACTTTGTAATGAGATGGCTATTATTTTACTCAGTGGTCATTGTTACCCTTAAAACCAAAAATTTAAGGAATTACAGACCTCTGTGTCACTCTATAGTTATTATCATAAAGTCATAGAATGGCTTGGTTGGAAAGGACCACAGTGTTTCACCTCTGAAATGCAAGTTTAAAATGATAATGATTCAGTCCAGCTTTAAGTGTATCTTACTGATTCTGTAATCTAACTACATCAGTGATTTAATTTTCCTGAGCAGCCCTTGAGAAGAGCTGGCCAGGCCCAGGGCTCTCAAACCACTGCCCCAGTTTTGATGTTCTGGTGACACATAAACACTGCTGAGGGCTGTGTGCACGTGATTCCTCTCACACATTACACTGAAGAGGACTAATATTTTCTGGCAGTAATTCAAAATATAATCTAAGGAAAATACACTTGCTTATGTGTGATTGAAGACAGAGCTTATCTGGCCATGTCTGTAGAGTTTGCAGTCACACGAAAGAGGAAGGATTCATAGAGTCATTGATAGGTTCAGGGAGTGTCCTGGATCCTGACCAATATTCTTGGCTCATTCTTATTCAAATACTGTTTTGCTGACAAGCTGAGATGACAGCATTGAAATGTGAGATGGTAGAGTCCCAAAATATCTAATGCACTTACTGTGCTATGCTATCTGTCTTGTTAAAAAAAAAAATAAATAAAGAAATCAGAATTGAAATAAATAGAGCCACTTTTCCTGCCATATTTAAATACTGCAGTAGATGGCCTTGGTTTCAAACCCTCTCAGGTCACTGTGAGGAGTAACAAAAGACCTGTTTAGAATATTTCTAGCTAGGGTCTACAAGCAATGGAATAGATTTCTCCTCTTGCTCTTATATCCCTCTTGCACCCTCATCAGGCAAGCAAACAGAATTTTTGAGGAAATGCCTCTCACTTATTTTCTCTTCATCCTCCCTGAGAAAAAAATCCCAGCCTCCTCTTTCTAGGGAATAGAGTTTGCATTAATTGCTGCTTCAAACAGCATATACTTAAACATGGAAATTCGGCCTGAGATGAGACAGTAATGGAAATCTTGCCCCAAAAAAAGGCAACAACTTTTCTCATAAGGATTCCAGTGCAAAAGAAAAAGAGACAGAGAAAATATGCTACGGGGCACACGAAGAATCGATTCCAAACAAAATGTGTTTCGGAGATTTCCCACAAGGCATCAGCAACTTCTTAATGCAGTTCATTCCCAGATTCCTCCAGGGACTCAGTAAAATAAAGGCAGCTCATTCCACGTCTCCACAGGTCCTTGGGAAGGAGTGCATTAAAATGCACGTGAGGATGCAGAGAGGTGCTCAGAGCTCCCGGAGCAGCCCGGGCGCAGTTGGCCAACCACTCCTCGGCTTTGGGGCCAACAGTTCAGGCTGAGCGAGGGTCAGAAGTCCCTGGTGGTGCTGGGGGCCATTTCCTAATTGAAATCCAATGGCAGCTGAGCAGCTCTCTCCCCTGAGTGTCCAAATCTGGAGTCAGGGATGGCTAAACGAGCACAAACAACTCTCCTGGCACGGCACTCTCTTCGTAGCTCTGCGGTCACCTCGCGCTCCATCTCGGCCCTCTAAACCCGGGAACAGTGCAGAAATCCAGAGGCATTTCAGTAACTTCAGATTTGGACAAGGTGCTTTTCTGTTTTCTTTATGTTTATTGATTCGGGTCTAAGCAGATCTAAAGAGAAACCGTGGGCAACATGTGAATGAGAAGGGAAGGACCAGTGCAGGGCTGAATCCAACTACATTAAACATTAAATTCTTTCTACAATAAATGATAATTTCTGTTGCAAACTATGGACCAGAAAATCTGTGATTTGCCAAGACCCTCCACAAGAACTTATCTAACAAAATGACACGTAAAGAAAAAATTGGTTTTTGTAAACTTTCTAACATGGCAACTCAAGAGATTTTTCCAAATCCTGTTTTCTGAGTTTAAAAAAAAAAATACAAAACCTGTCCTAAATTAAAAGACTTTACACTGTGAAACAGTTTCTAAACTTGAGAGGAAGCAACAGAAAATCCATACAAATTCAAAGCACACAGTCATTCCAGACTCTTGCAGTAGTAGCTTGATCGCCCACACATGTTTTCTTAAGTCTCTTTAAAGGTTTGGGCTACAGACTACTGAAAATATTTTTATCCCTCATACTATTCCATGTAGGGAGATCACAAGGTGAACATTTTGGCAAATTGTATGTATGAATATCTTGCATGTACTTTTTGTTGCAGAACAATAGGACAGTGATTTTAATGCCAAGCAAGGATGACAAAGCCAGAAAAAAATTAATGAACATCTGTAAGTGATTGAAAAGGGCTGGTGTTGGTCACTGCACATAGGTCAGGATGGGGGTTTCCTCATGTAAAGAAGGATAATAAATCAGTAGGAAAAAAAGGTTTGTGGATTAGTTCTAAAGAAGTGCAAAAGGTGAAAATACTGCAGAAGAAACAGTGAAGTTGCAAATATTGCGTATGGTTTGTAGAACATCCACTGAAGTTATCATGCCTATCCTTATGCTTTGTAATTTGGTGTTTCCAGGATAAAAGAGATGCCTCTATTTCTCAAGACTTCTAAGTCAGAAAAATTCATATGTGTTAGCTAGACTTCTTAAAAAATTGGGTGTCAAATCCCTCCTAAAGTTCAATGATATCTAATTTCCTCAGGCTTCTCTGAAAAACTCGGTTTCAACATCCATAAAACTAGTTAGAAGTTTAAATACCATAAAAAGCTCAAAGCAATAGAAGACATGCTGACCTTCTCGGGCTAATGCTGGCCACTTCTCTTCCTGAAAAAAATTAATGAAAAATCACTTACTGATTACAGAAATAGCCAACCTGAAGCCTAGAATCTCCTAGCACATTCACAGAGGATGTTTTTAACGCCTGGAGTCAGTCCCTAATCAGAGCAGCGAGCAGTTGTGTTTCCCTTTACTATTGTTTAAATAACAGAGGCTGGTGTTTCCTCGGGGAAGTTGTGCATCACACGGATGGGGTGTTTGTTCATCAGCAGGCTGAGCTGCCACTGTACTGGGGCTCCAACAGCCGTAACTACAGATTGGTAAAGCACATAAACCTGAAAAATCCCCTCTCTGCGGAGGAGATGTGTGCCCTGGCAGCCTGCAGCCTGCTGCTGCCTCCCACCAGCGCTGCCTGCCTGAGGTCCGCTGGCCAGAGCGGCAGCACACGCTGGGTATTCTTGTAGCATCCAACTGCCAAAAACCATCCTGTGGTGCTCTAGAACCGGGCAACCAGCTGTGAGACAGGAATTCAAATGACCTGGAAAGAAAATTTGGCTTCACTGAAATTGATGGCAGAAGTCTCTTTTTCTTCAGCGAAGCCAGGATTTCGTTCCTGGCCGTTGCCAAGCTTCTGTTTGTACGGAATTGTTTTCCTACTGTCAAGTGCTGTTAGATTTGTGGGGGGAGGAGGCTGTTTCTCCTGCAATTGTTTCTGTAACCCAGCCAAAATCTGGAGAATTTATCTACAGCAAACCACTTCCACTTTTAATTTTCAGAGGAAACTTGCAAACTTTTCTTGCCTAATGCCAAGGAGGCTTTTTTTTTTTTCAGCAGAAAACCTCAACTCGGATACAATTTTTAAGCCAAAGCAAGGTGTCAGTAATAAGGGCTTCAGAAGCAGGAGGATTTATGAAGTTGTTTGCTGAGCCATTGACAGGCCCCGAGGAAAGGGGTTGCATCCAAATCTCAGAGAAGTCAGAGGTCAGCTCGTCCTCCTATTAACCCAAATTGTGCTCCCTGACAGAGCCATCAATGCAGCATTAGAATCTGAGAGCTCCTGGTGTGCAGCTTTGCGTGCTGGTCATTAAAGAGCTTTGCTGTTGCTGGAGGCTGTGGTGCCCCTGGTGTTATCGTTGTACCTCCTGGTCGGTGCTGAGGATTCACAAGCCCTGAGATGAGTGTCTTGGTGGCACAAGTGAAATTCTGATTGTCCCCATCCCTCCCTCGGCCAACGTGCAACCCAAAGATAAGCAGCCCTCAGACACGGGGAGGCAGGCAGGTGTATTCTGCAGCTACACGGAAAACTGCTAAATATTAAGAATAAAATCCTGTTTTCTGTGCTAGTGAGGAGGCAGAGGAGCCTGCTGTCCCCCACAGGAGCAGACGGCCTTCATGCACGTGGCTCCCCGGGCTCTGGGAGCACCTGCAGCGCCAGCCAGATTACAGCAGCAGTGTTCCAAAGGCCACAAGGAGGAATCACATTCCCGAGGACCCTTTGAAACCACTGGGCATTGAATAACCTTTTTCCCTGCTGGAAAAGCCACTTGTACATGTCCAAGTGCAACTGGCGTGCCTGGTGACCAAGACCTGCTTTTGTGCCACCGGTGTGAACTACCACAGCTTGTAATTCAGCCATAATCATCATTCCTGTCCCTGGCTCAGTGGTAATAAGGAGTTTTCTGTCATGACAGAACGGTTGTTGTGCAAGTTTAGAATCTGAGAGATTTTCTCTAATTCCATTTTTTAATTATTTCAATTGGGGAACAAGTAGTCCTTATGCTACTGGAAGGGGTTAAAAGGGTAATAAATGTTTTAATACCTGGGTTTGCATTTTAATTTTGTAGACTCTCACCTTATTGGAAATAGGCTACTTTTCCCTATTTGGGTTTTAATCCTTCAAACATTAATGCTATTTAAATAGGCAGGAAATTTTTCTTCTTTAGGCTCCTAGTGTGTCTTTCATATGCATTTTCATATCAGTATGTCACAATTCACAAGAAGGACACTGAGATGAATTCTCATGATCCCAACAAATAGGCTATTTATTGCTGGATAGAGTTACCCAGACCTAGTAGACAATGTATCAGATCAAATCACTGGGGTTGACTCGAATTTTATTAGAGTGTTAACCTCTGAGCTTTCCATATACAGTGTCATTCTTGCTGACAATAAAAAGGGGGAGTCTCAGCCTCTACCTTTATTTAGTTGCACCTACAGTGTATTTTACAAGAAATGTATTTGCCACTGAATGCAGTAACAAATCTTCAAATGTATTGAACAACTTAGGGCAGCAACAACTCTCTAAGGAGGGTAACCCTCTATGGAAACATAAAGCACAAGTTTAGAACATGGGGGCAAACCAGTTGATTGCAGCTCTCTTAATATTTCATTTATCATTGGAATAGCAATTATAATTCTAACAGAATGGACAGGCCACTTTAGAAGCATTTAAAAATTATTTTAACAGCCTTTAAACATTATTAAACTGGTGGAGCACACCCTACCAGTGACTTCTGTGGTGATACTGCTTTGACAACCATATGTGAGCAGAGTGTGGCAACATTCACTATGGTTGGCTTTATTTTCCTTATTCATGTGGATGTTTGCACAAGGGTTGGAGTCTTATCTGCAGTGCAGCTCATTTGGAACTGAAATTTATTGTTCACTTAGCTCCTAAAAAATAATCTAATTTTTCAAGCCAATAGAAAATAGTGTGAATTATTCACCTTGCTTCATTATTATAAGATATTTTATGGTGACACCAGAGAAGTCATTATTTATAACATATAGGATCATCTTTTATCAAATGTTTTTTCCTTTATCCTCTTGTAAACATCTTGAAACTATGAAGCAAATCTTGAATCATCCAGTCAAAAGTGCCCAACAATGATAAATAGTTGCATTATGTGCACAGGATTGCAACTGCACTGTTTCTCTCAAAACTGCATATTAGCTTTTACTTCTGAGAAACAAGACTCTCGATATGAATTTTTCCATAAGTGCTTCACTTTATCATAACACTGAACATCTACCCTGCAGTTTAGAGGCAAATGGAACAAAAATTGGGGCTAGGGGTACTGTAGGCTACTGCTTTTGAAAGGAAGTGAACCAAAATTAAAACAGAGATTTAAGTGTAAGGGAAAACTTACTACTTGCCAGAAATAATCCAGCGGGAGTAGTGAGAGTGTGTGTGAGAGAGACTCGGTGAGTGTTTGTGTGTGAGAGATAAATTGTGGGGCTGAGTTTAACTGCAGCAGTCAGACTTTGGCAGATTAATGCAATGGAGAGAAGGTGACTTTTAAAATACCAAACCAGAATTTGTCTTCTGGAATAAGGGCTGCAGCACAACCAAGGGTACTGCGACACCGAGTTGGAAAGTCAAGCTCATTTTGTTCAAAGATAAAGTGCTCACCTGATATGTTACGAGAGGTGGTCAAACCCAAAGACAGAAGTTAAAACTTGGTGAAATCTTCTCATTTAATTGTTTGTAACCTAATTCAGATCAGAAGTAATTTTCCTACTTTCTGAAAAATATATTTTCAGTGAAATACCTGCTTAGAGGCATCATTCCATGGTGTTTTGGAAACACCACACTCCTCACAACATTAGAGGCTTTGTCTGAAATCTGACCTGCCAGTTGGGTCAAGCCATCTCTCACCTGTGAGTTATTCAGGTCCCATTCTGTCACTGTGCTCACAAAGACACCTAAACCACAGCAGTTTTTTTTGTTCCAGTCTCGACAAAGATGGACCAGGTAAAAAATGAAGCCATTTTTCGTGTTAGACTTAGTCATCACAACTTGTTTCTACCTTTAAAACCCTGGAAGGAAATTAATAGGGATTTCGCATTTATTTGGAGACTAAGATTCCGTTCTTTGGACTTTCTGCCCTCAGACACGGAGAAAGCCTGAACACCAGGGTTTAAATCAGTGTTGCTGCTCTATTACTGGGGGCAGATCCAAGCAGGGAGACAGACAGCCTGTTGTATGTGCATGAAACGTTCTGAAGGCAGAACCAACAGGGCATAAATAAGAGCAGAATTCAGTTAATATTAGACAAAATATTATCGCTGCAGTAAATGACGAGGCGATGTCTTGCTGATTTACGTCTCTGAGGAGCACCAAAATGGGGCTGTTATGGGCTGTATTGACAGGTTCATGTAAAATTCAGCACAGCTGCTGCCCCTTGGCAGCCGTTCCCTGCAAGAGAGGACGTGTCAGGGCTCCGTGGTGGCCGGCGCAGCCCTGCCTCGGTGCGCCCGCACTCTCCTCCCTCCCAGCCTGCCGGGTGGGTGCTGGAACATCCTTGTCAAACGGGGGGGGAAAGGCCTTCCCACAGGTACTAAGGCTGGCAGATGTTTCCAGTGTTCCTTGCAAAACGGTGACAGTTGCACTGAAGAGGAAAGACGGCTCCTGCACAGCTCTGTGGGTGACCTGGGAGGGCTGCAGAGCCACCTCCTATCAATAAATCATGTTGGGAAGGTGGAGGAGGGGGGTGTAAGTCGGTATTCCTGATGGATCAGAAAGAAAACTCCATCTTTACAGCTATTAGCCAGCTATTCCTACTCACTGCTGAGACTCCAAAGCGTGAATAGAACATGAAGCCAAACAAGGCGTTAAAATGTTGTTTAGATTTTTCTCCAAAAGAGCTTTACTTATAAAGTATTTTTTTAAGATGGACTAAAAATACCTGGCTCTTCCAGTTACATTCCAGAAATCAATAGGCAGGAAAGTAAATTACTATTCCTTCTCTTACATCTTTGCTATTATGGTCTCAGTGGGGTGAAATTACTTTAGAGTTAATTAGATTTTTAAAAAATATCGGATGGCTTCTGTATAATTCCCCTGGGTGTTTCTGTACCTCCCCAGCTTTTTAAATCCATTTCCAGGAGATCAGGCATTGATTTTGAGGAGATTTAATAACCCATTGGTAACTATATAATCACCTGCAGCTGCCATGATAGCACTGGTTAGACTTTCTAATAGCAATAAGCAGCAGGTCAATACTTTCAGTAAAAATATGCACATCCCAGTCCTATAAAATCATCTGGAGTTTTTAAAATGTGCATCTGAGTCAGAGTCAGTTCAGCTCCCAAGCGTGCTTTCAAAGCAAATCTCCTCATCTTCACTGACTGAGATTTAGTTCACAACTGGGGAACCACCCAGCATGGGAGCAGAGGTGAAGTCTCACATCACTGTGTGTGTGGGCAAGAGCTTGGATGAGGATGTGGGGGGGGGATTTCAAAGACATCTGAAAACACACTTCTCACAGCAAGATCCTTGTCCAGCAATCTAAAACTTCTGATATGTGAGGCAGTGTGTCACCTCACCCAAGGTCTTGCAGTTAGGAAAAGATTCTCTATAGCTCGAGATCAATTTCAGAGGCAGAGAAAGAGCACAGAATCATTTTGGAAGCATCCTGATTTCTCATTTTTAGCCATCACAATTCTGTGGCTAACATTTTATCTGGGTTGCTTAGGTTGGTGCCTTCCCTTGGATTTTAACTTTATGCCGTGGATAAAACAGGAGCTTGGAAAAACCAGTTTAAAATAGCCCTCACACTGAGATACTTGCTGCTGTGGCTGAGCAGTTTTCACCAGCCATCCTTGGGGATGTGTGAGTGCAGTGGTTTAGTTTGTAATACAGAGATGTGCTCCTCTTATTTCATCCACTTTCCTTTTGAGTTTGGGGTGAGCTCTTCCAGCAGACGTGCAGTGAGCACATCCCTGGGAAACATTCCCCCAAGTGCTGTTGTTGTCCTTAGGTGTTGTGCAGTTCATAACAAATAGGTGGAAAGCTATGTGACCTGCCAGGGTGAGAGGCCACCCTGGAAATTGGCCTCACAACACCTGCAATCCTGTACAATTTAGTGGCGTTTGTAGGAAAATATTTGCTCTCCAGAAATCCCTTTGTAGGTAGCAGAGAAAAGCCTTTAGCTGCTTAGCAGAGGAGCATCTGGAGCATCAGGAACTCCGTCGGCGTTGGGGAAATCATCCTAATCTTTCCTTTTGTTTGCACTGACATTTTTATAGGGGCTCTTCTTTTTAGCACATCATTGATTGAGCTTGAAATAGCATAATCAACTCAGTGGGAATTACCAGGCATAGACTCCAGCCAAATTCTGCTTTCAGTTATGGCTGGCTGAGTCCACATAATTCTGCTGCAGTTACTGTGTATTTACCTCGGGGTATCAGGGATCAGAATCCATGATTCTGCATTTCCAAGGCAGCATTCTATGTATAAACCCTGGATAGTAATTACTAATTGAACTTCATTGTTTAACTGGAGGTTGTTTTCCTCCTGAAGAGAGCTACCCATTATCATCAATTAACACTATTTAATCAGGATGCTGCATCCCTTCTGATTTCTTTGAGTACTTTTTACTGCATACTTTCAAACCATAATTTTGTTTCTGTATATTTGACTTTAAATATATGTTATAGTTCATTACTACTCTTTTTTTCCTTCAGTCTTTATATTACTTCCTTTTCTTGTGTGTAGTTAATTTAGTTATGCTGAGCTTGGTTGTTTATGGGGAAAAGAGAGATCTATGCTTGGGGTTAAATGCTTTTCCCTCACTTTAACAGTTATAATTATTGAAGTTGTGTTTAAATACTAGGGGTTATTCACAACCTTTCTGAGATTTTTATTTTGAAGTCCTGTTTTATGAAGAAACTTTCCTAGTAATATCTGGAGTACAAATTGGAATTTTGTTATTTTTGATCCCTCCCTCAGTGTACAAGCCTGAGTGATGATAACACAGCTTCCCAGTTCCTTGTGATTGCTCCAACTCCTGCAGTTTGGTATAACAAGTAGATACACACAAGGAAGCTTTCTATGTTTCAAAAGAAGTGCTTATTTTCAGTGGATATATGAGAAAAAAGACAAAAATATGACATGAAAACAGTACAAGTCCTGTGTTAAAAAAAACCAAATCCCTCCATATGTTTCTTGAGCCACTCATTATTTCAGTGTGTTTCTTGAGAGTCTGGAATAATTCAGAGTGGCCAAAAAAGGAATAGAACCACGGATAGCTGCTTGTTTTCCTTACAATAATGTGTACGTTGAGCCCTTTGAATATCTGAGTGTTAAAGTCATACTCCAGCAGATACTAACAGTTTTTTTGGATGCCCTTGGCTTTTTTAATCAGATTTTCAAAGTAGCTCAAAGAAGTAGATGGTCTGGGAACCATCACTCTTTTTGAAGCCCCAGTAGCTTCTGCTGTCCTCAGGTTGAGTTCCTGCGTTCAAAACACTTCTGCAAGTACGGCCCTCGTTGGGTCTCTCGAGACTGATCAGAGCACAGGTGGCATCCACATACTGGAGAGGACATGAACCTGCTCAGAGCCAAGGTGCAGTTCCAGCATCTCTATCCCATGGAAGAGCTTGAGTGGTACATCTCAAACCTGCTCCCTTTTTTCCCCGACTTGCTGCCAGCGGTTGCAATAAATAGCAAAGTGCACGTAAAAACTGCCCGTGTCTGCCAGGTTTGTGACTGGGAGGATGTCTGGGTCTGAGATTATTCAGAAGCAGATGGGAGCCCAGCTGGTGGATAAATGCAAACCTCACCTTCAATGAGCCCTTGACAAAGAAAGGTCAGAAATGAGATGCCAGAAAAGAAGTCACAAGTAACGGGGAGCGCGTGCCTGATGACACCAGGGAGGAGGAACTGTCTTTTCTCCACAGATAGACTGTTTCCATATAATAATTTAGCTATCAACGTCTATTCGGGTTTTAAACTACTTTAATACTGACTGACATTTTCTTTAAATTGTAACTTGTGCAATTTAATGATAACCTTTAATTTTCCTCTACCCTTGCGATGTAATGGGAAGCAACAAAAGTAGTAAGAACTAAATTGCAGACATGAGACATACTTTTTATCAGAAGAAGGTAAAAGAAGTGCATTCAGCCCTATAATATGGGAGAAATTTAGATGGCTTGCAACACTTTATTTTCTACATTAACCGCTCTTTGGCACTACTTTGTGCATGATTAAGGTTTTTATTATTGTATCACGTAAGATCCCTTCTACCCTACACTGCAGACCTAGTTTTCATAGCCCACTGCCTAGTGGGAACTGAAGTTTCAGAGCTTTCATGTACAAGACCAAAGTGGTTACAAGTGCCCATTTACCCACTTGGTCTGTCCACACACGGAGAAAAAGCCTCTCTGTGTCGTAGTTCCTTTTGGCACAGAAAAGAAGCCTGGGTCATTTCCATCAGTACGTTTGATGACATGAGGCTTCTGACTCTCTTTGTTTAATAATACAGTGCAGAAAATACTCTGCAGAATTGATTAAATATCTCTGTGAAATACTGGTATAAGTGCTTTAGGTTCCATTTTTTTCTGAAATCGTTTGCATGTTTGAATAACAAATCATTCTTTAATGCGGAGACAGTGCTTGCCATAGCTTTCATTTTCCCCCTTTGTCCAATTCTTATGTGTTGCTTGAGTGTGACAGCTCTGATACCAGAGAGCCTCAGGAACCTGTAACTTCGGAAATAAACCCGAGCACTGGTTTACAGTAACAAAATTTTCCTGCTTTCCAAATTATGCCGCTGGTCCTGTCTCCTGCCCTAAGTTGTGTGTCCTGGAAAGCCTGCAGATAGGAAGGAGGCTGGAAGTCAGGGTGTGATTACATAAAGTTACCCAGGAGGTTTAGCTTGCAGTTCTGCATTCCCTTGAACGAGCAGGGAGGTTCACTGAGGTGAAGGGTTTGGGGTTTGGGTCTGACGCTGTGGTTTTACCATGTGTGCACTGCCAGGGCTAATCCCAGCCCATTTATGTATTTGAGCTTGTTTTATTTTGTGCAGCCAAGCTGTACTCCAGCTTTTTCAAGTAAAACTTACTGGAAAAATGTTGCCCAGAGCACCTCAGAAAGCATTTTTGTAACTGGCAGTGGGGAGATGATGATCCCTTACAGTGAGGGAAATTGCACTGAGCAGGATTTGGTAGAAGGACATAGGGAGGCACAAAAGTGTACAACTTTCTGATTTACTGTCACACAGCCCACAGGTCAGCCCAGGCTGAAATTTTAACAGTTTAAATGCAAAATTTTTAAGACCTTTTTCACAGGTGACATTAACCACAGAGCTGTGCTGTTGCCATTGCTGTGGGTACAGTGATGCTGATGTTCAGATTTAGGTCAGCTGATGGCCCAGGATTCCCTGCTCACACAGACAGTTCTGTGCTTCTGAACTGAGAGAGAGAGATACAGAAAAATGTCCACAGAAATATTGACAGGAATAGCAGGATGGTTCAACTTAGCTCACAAAATCAACCAGTTAATGTAAGTTCCCCTCTCATTCCCTGGACTGTTTATGGACACATGGATATGGACACAAGCAACTTAGAGGGATACAAAGATGCTTCAGATGACTTGATCTATTTTTCTCCTGAACCAAGTATTTTTCCTTTTTCACTGACTTTAACACCGTCTGAGCTCCTACATGTTTTTTCACTACGGTCTGCAGGATTCAACATGTGTAAGGTTCTGATGCATTTATCAGACTCTACCCCCTCACTACCCAGCCCTCCTCCAGTCACTGGGCCATCAGCTCCCATGGAACTGAGACCCTTGGCTCTGTCACCGTGTGTGCGAGGACTGCACTTCATCAGGATCGTGAGTCTTCCCTGGGTGTTCCCACTGACATTCCTAATTGGAAAATGGGGAAATCAGTGGCCCAGAGTGAACCAGAGCCCTCTGTTCATTCATCTGTATTAAACAATAAAATAACTTTGACCTGAAACCAAGCAGACAAGGCACCTGCTTCCAGTCTCACACCCACGTGCACTCCTCTTCCCTCACCCCCATCTCTCATGTATCACAGGATCGTGCAAACATGCTTATTTATAGCCTGCTGCAATGTTATTGCTTATTTTCTTGTGCACACAGGCCTAATTAACAGCTATCACTCAATTTATTCTTGATTTAAACTTAATTAACAATATGCTTAAGTAATGATTTTGCTTATGTCTACTAACTGCAGCCAAACTTGTCAAATTATTGCTCCATTAATTTAATTCTTCCTCTTGATTTAGGGAAATTCAATTACTCTGATGCAGTTAGTCATATAGTAAATGTTTTCAAGTTCTCTTCAGTTGCTTAGATACTTCCAGAGTATTTTCTAGATTATTATAATTAGTTGCCAAGGGAGTGCATGAACAAAAAATGATATCTTTATAAACTGTCAGGTGTACCTGGCTATTTCTGTACAAGTTCTGTAGCATCAATAATATTAGATTCGTTTCAGCTGTAAATAATCTACCAAATGCCTTTCCTTCTACAATATGGGGAAGAAAGGGATCAAATAATTGTTGTGACTGATGGTCTTGCGTGTCAGTGTCAGCAGAGCACAGGTCAGCAGGGGATTGTACAGAGTCTGGAGGGGAGGGAAGTATCCTCCAGAAACAGAAGAGGAGCCACCTCTTTTCCCTCAGCAGCTGAGGCTCCAGTGGGAAAAGCTGAATGTTGGAGCACAGGGTGAGGCTTCACCTCTGCACTGTGAGAGAAAGAAGTGTTCCCTCAAAACCCCTCAGCTGTGCCCCACACCACTGCTGTCACACACATTCCTACTTGGCTGTTTTAAGCATGTGTTTATTCAAGTTTTTAGCCGTATGAACCTTATTAAAATCATGGAATTGCAACTGCTCTAGTCATTAGTGAATTCTTCCCCCAGACTGGCTGGAGGGAATTCTTTCAAATACGGAGCATGTCACCTTAGGCCATTAATATGCTCGAGGATACATTGGCTCGTTCCATATTCTGGTTCCTGACACCGTGTGAGCGTTCAGGAACAGAGGCAGTGTCCTTAAGGTCTCTGAGCTGCTACACTGGCTGACTAATGCCATTCACTTGCTAGTAAAATTCTGACTCTTTGACTGGTTTTTTTTTAGCTGAGTTCCTCTATTCAGCTGCCTGGAACAAGGCGAGACAGAGATGCTGTTATGTTGTCTCCCAGGACTCGAAAAGAGAGCCCAGTAGCACTGTCTCTACTGATGTAGCGATAGCTGCCTTGTGCATATTGCTGGCACTTCAAAACATACCCTGAATAAGAGTAGGAGAGGACCATGTGGGAATCCAAGCACAAATGTTCTGCCTTAGAGAGCAGAGTGTTGTTTGCTGCCAGCTTTTGAAAGGTTTGTGGTCATTTGGGGGGAATCTTCAGCCATCTCTGCCGCAGCGCTCCAGCCCAGGGAAGGCTTGTTTTATTCAGTAGAGCTGAGGATGAGGGCCTGCATTTTCTGAGTGATTAGGCCCCTTAAAATCTCCCTTGATACATAAAATAAATGATATGTGCCTCTGCTGTCATCATTTTGAGTTCAAAAAAAACCATGTTTGAAACTTCCCCAGCTCCCTGCTAGGAGATGCAAGGAGAATTCCAAATCAGAGGGTCCTGTCTGCACTGAAGTTTATATCAGTTTATTTAACAAAAAATCACCTTTGTTGCATAGATACAACCCCTCTTAAACCCTTATCTATCTGCCTTGAATTTAGTTTCCTTAATTAAAAATAAACCCATGTAGACTACTACATAGTTTGCAGATAAAGACCTGAAGCAATTTAAGTAAATTGATTGAGAAGTAACCAGGTCTTTCACGTATGTATATATATATATACACACACATATACATGCACACACACTTGAATGTTATATATTAGGAACACAAAAATGGTGGGAGCTCACAAGGGAAAAAAATGGAAAGGGAGAAGTGTTCTAAGAGCTCTAAATTTGGCAGGATGCAGAAGGCAGAGTATTAGGCAAAGGGAAGTCAAACTGTGAGTAAGATTGCTGTGCCAGGAGTTTTGATTAAACGATGCCTGACTGAGCTGTTTCCTGTGAATGCTTCACCCCACCTGGTGCACCCAACCTGCCCATTACAGATTTCCCCCAAGACGAAGCAAACTTATCCATGAGGTGCTGTTCCCACATCTGGCTGGGGGAAATTGCTCTTCTCAAACCCCAGGCAAGAGCTGCGCTGCCTCTTGACTTGCATATAAATGTGCCCATACGTGCAGTTCTTGCTGAAACTCCAAACATAAAGCTCTGGCATCTGAAACATAATCAAGGCCTGTCCTCGAGACATGCAGAGGGGCACAGGCAGGGCATTCTGTGGTGTCTCACACAGAGCACTCGGTGTGACCTGTGCTGATGCTCGCGGTGCCCCCAGGCAGGGCTGGGCAGGCTCACTGCAGGGAGCTGTGTGGGGCTGTTGTTACTGTGATGACACGATGTCATTTCAGTCCAACTGCAGAGCCTTTCTGTCAAAACTAAATAAGATGTGAAGCTTTGCTTAAAGCCAGAAATTTCACAAGAACTTGGGGTAGGTGGGTGCCTCTTTACTCTGTAGGAATAGCCTAATTCCAGCTGTTCTTGCTATAGTTTTGAGTCCAAAACCTAGATTTTTTTTTTTACAAGATAACCTGCATGTTAATTAGCTTGTTGTGAATGCACAGATCTACAAAACCCTGGTTTTGCCAATAGTCCCCAGATCTCCGGTACTGTCAGGAGAGATTGCAAACAAAACCACCATCAAGGAACCTTGAATCTTAAAGAAAAAAAAATACTTGGGCACAATGAAGTATTTTATTTCCAATCAAACTCCAGGTATGAGGACCAAATTGCCATTTGATCTCCATAGTTTTTAGGCAAATGCATTTGCCTGAATTCGCATCTCGGGTGTGCCTTTGCTAACAAGGGGTGAGTAGCCACTCAACTTGTACAAGTAAATACACACACCATTTTTCAGCCAAGTTGAAAATTTACCCTAAATCTGATTTAATGTCTCATAAGCCTGACTTATATGTGCTCTGCTGTAAATGGTCACTGACTGAGCATTCAAAGCAGGAAACCAAGTGATCTGTACATAAAGAATGACCACTTACCCTCACAAGGCCCCCCCTTCCCTGTGCATCCTGAATGCTTTATCTTGTGCCAATCCTCAGCTGTAAACTCTAGGTCTGATTCTCCTCTCATAACCGTGTAAATCAGAAGTAGCTCCACTGAAGCCAGTGAATTTGTACTGCAGTAGATCCAGCATGAGGAAAAAATCACTCAGTTCCCCATTGATGTGGGTAAAAAGAACACCAGGCTCCAGATAAACAAATGGCAAGAAGCTTCCTTGAGTCCATTCCAGCTGACAAAAGTTATTTGATAAATACATTTTAATGAGGCCTGTTGAAGCTGTGTTACATTTCACCTGATGTTTATATGGTAATTCTTAGAAACTGGTTTACTGCATGAAATATAACATACTTTGATGCAGTCATCTATATGTATGTGTGAGAACAGGAGGTTGGATGTGCCACATATGGAGAAAATGTACAATTTAGGGTTCCCAAATGGCATCTTTACATAATTGTTAGAAGACTTAGAGGAGATGAATAGCTATAGTGGTAGAAAAATTGAAAGGAAAACATAAAGCTTATGATAAATAAATATTTGCACACACATGCCACACAATGATCACTAATTTAACATCAGAAGACAGATTTCCCATAATAAAAAAGTTCATAGGAACCTGAATGTGGCACAGATACCAATTTGCATTCCTTCCTGTGTTTTGCAAGTAGTGTTAAATATTCCCTGAAGTTTTCCTTTCCCATATATTTTTAGCAGTAAGCAAAAGTTTTTCTTTTTAGAGGTATGTGGATTCTGTGAAGTGACAGGTTTTGCTGTAAATAGGATTTTGCTTTAGAACAATAAAGAGAAAATTCCCTAGTTAGCAATCCAGCACATTGCATCGATTGCAAATACCTCAGATATTGGGGCTCTTGGCAAAAATAACATAATTTGACAGTAGTCTGAAGAAAGAGCTCTTGCATGTCAGAGACAGTCTGAATCCTCAGTTGCACAGGTTTCAGCAAAGACGGTTTCTAAACAACTTTCTAGTATTAGCTCTCCAGGGCCAATTACCTGCCAGGGGGATCATATTGTTTGTGGCTCCAGGGCTGTCTCTGCCAGCAGCAGCACCAGGTTCTCTGGCTCAGAACAGGCAGCAGTTGATCTAATTTTATTTCCCTGAAATGCTGCTGTTTAAGAGGGAGCAGAGCAGGGCTGGTACCAACACCTCGTGAAAACCCAGCCCAAAAGTCTGCACGTGTTGGTGACAGGGAGCCGAGAGAAGAGGGAACAGAGGCCTCTGGGATCTGATGGATGTGTCAGTGTGGATGCAAAGACATGTCCTCCTTTATCCCCCAAACACTGAAACGCCCAAGTTAAAACAGAGGAAATGTTCAGCTCTGCTCCACCAGCCCGCAGCAATGTGGAAATGTGGTGACCTGCAGCCGAAAAGGGAAACTTTACCATCCCCTGAGATGTTTGCACCAGAGGAGAGTCTCCACCTGTGAATTTGTCCTGGGAGAGGGAATGCAGTAAATACCATGGAGCTGAGCATGACAGCTCTGAGGAATTACTCATGTATTACCATTTTGTACAAAGAAATCAACGCTTTGATTTTGTCTCAATTCATGTTGAATCGCGTTGCATCTCATCATAATAACAGTAATTTTCAGATACCATTAACATTTTTAGAAGCAACTGTTTCCTAGTCAGGGCTTCCAATGTCATGAGTTTGGAGGGAGGAGCTTCAAGGGGTGGTGTTTGTTTGTGCTAGAATACACACAATCAGCAAAACCCTTTCTGCTTGACAAGTCAGCTTCGCCCCCCTCATTTCCAGAGTTTTCATTTGAAACCAAACTGTCTAATCTTTCCCTAAAAATTGTTTACTGCTCTTTTATCACCACTTGCTTTCATAAATGCTGTCAGTGCATATGATACCCTCTCTACTTCAGAACCTGCTTATAGCTGGTATATTCACAGAGATGATAAAATACATTTGATTTCCACTGAAACAAGCTTAAGGACCCTGTTTATAGAATATCTCATCCAGTCATATTAATTCCATTTGTGTGGAAGTTAAGCTGTGAATTCCAAACAAAATAATAATCATTCTGCCTCACTGGGGTGAAGGTTGAATCTTAGAGTGTAATCAAGTTCCAGAAAATGGAAACACCCTGTGTCATAAATGAGAAACTGTCTGCATAGTAAATACTGTAATTAAAAAAATGATTAATATTACTAGAATTAATTAATATCAATCAGAATTAATTCTTCCCTGCTGCATACTCTTAACCTGTAAGTGGAGTCCATGCAGTTTAAAACTTTCAGTGAGACGACTGCAAGGCTGGAATTAAAATTCCTAGGACGTAATTTTTTTCACTGCAGTGTCTAAGTTGTTGCTGCACAGTGTGTCTGTACCACAGGCTGCCAAACCAGCCCACAGCCACCACCTTCACAAAACTGAGCCCAGGATTCATTTTGCTTAACTCTGGAAGACAGAGGAG